>APFE031455189.1:92390-113302 GCA_000404065.3 Pinus taeda
TTTTGCTCATTTTACCTGATCATCTCCTTCATAGCTTAGAACAATCTTGTCCCATATTTCCTTTGCGGATTTATACTGCATGACTTTGACAAATTCTGATTGCGATAGACAACCCAATAGAGTATTGACCTCCTTTGCATTTGTTTCATATTTCTTCTCCTCAGCCGGATCTGTAGGAGTTGTTGATGGAAAAGTATACCCTGTATCTATGATATCCCAGACTTCAGTACCAAGAGATTGAAGATATGCAGTAACTCTTACCTTCCAATATACGAAGTTTGTCCCATCAAACACCGGTGGCCTGATTGATGGTTCCCTCTCATAGTTAGTCATGACGAAAGATCTTCCTTCAAGCGATCAAGCTTCTTCCGAAGGACTTGCTCTGATACCAATTGTTGGAAATAATACTGAGAGGGGGGCACGAATTAGTATTATCAAATTCTTTTCAATATGCCTTCCATAATTTATTGATCATTAACTTGCATATAATAATGAGCATGAAATGAGAAAAACAGATAGTCACACCAAAGAACACTAGATATAAGGTGGAAACCCAATGTGCGTGAAAACCACCTACTGCAATATGTCTCTAGCTTCTTTCAATTAGAAACTTCTTTTACAATGATTTTGTACTGGTGCAGTCCTTTACCAGTACGTAGGCTGCAACCTGCAGAGAGCTACAACTCTCTCTCGTTTTCTAGTCTCTCCTGGAAGGGAGCTACAACCCCCTTTGCTCTTTCACTTCTTTAAGGACCACGTTTCATTAATTTTCAAACTGGATCCATGAACATCAAATAATCATCAAGTACATGAAAATCACCCAATCTCCTTATACAATGAACCAATGAATCACCCAACTCTTCAGAATGCTATAAATAGAAAATTACTACCAGAATTCTAAACCCCGAACTCTTCTGCAATAGATAAAATACAATCAACTATAGTTTCAAGATAAGACCGCAACTTCACTAACAGGGGGCTTGCGTATATCTGCAGCTCTTCTGAGACTGAACTGCGCAGATCCGCACTTGTTGTTCTTCTGTTCTACGTACTTTATTTAGATCAGCACCTTTACTTCTGACTTATTGCGTACACCCACACCGTGCCTTCTTCTCGCCTGCGTACCTCACACTATGCCCTTTTCTGTGTTGTGTGTGCCCCACACTGTGCCCTCTCCTGCGTTGCGTACCCTGCACTACACCTTTGGCTTCGCAGCGTACTCCCGCACTAAGACTTTTACTGAGTTGCGTACCCCCGCACTGCACCTAAGGATCACCTGCGGACTTCTGATTGGGGCCAAATTTACAGTCCTCCAATGTGCCACAGTCAGTCAGATCCTCAGATCTGTTCATGCGCCCGAGAGATCACGACATGCCGATAGATTCACCTTAAGTATCTCCTTGATTTAGATCTAGCTTTTAAAAACCAATCACCCAAAATTTCAGATCTTAAGATATTCAAATTTCACAACTGTGTGGCCAAGAGATCTCCTTTCCTTTTTATAGGCAAGCCCTTCTCAATACCATGGTCCAAAACCATAATAACACAATACAATGAACCCAATACTTGGGATCAACACTTTTGGATGCAATACCATGGACAAAAACCATTTGATCAAAAACTGTCGGGCTAATACCATGAACCATTCATGAATATTCCCACGTGCACACACTTTTATGCATTGGAGAGAGTGAAACTGGGGTCCACACCTTCTAAACGTATCACCTGAGTACATGTACGCACTCCTTGGTCTGCGTACCTGTGGGTCCGCGGCTTCTTCTAGGATTACCTGCGGGTATCTTAATTTCCATGATTTTGAGTGCCTGAACTGAGATCAGCTACAAGAGTGAGTTGCCATCAAGTACAACACCTGTACTGTAGAGCCAAACCAAAATCATAATGCCAACATTTTCTTGTCTGTTCGTCTGTGAACATATCTTTGCATGATCATCCATTCTCAAGCATATCTCTTCGCATGAACTGTTCATTTGTCTATTAGTGAACCTGTCTTTCTGCATGTGCTCCTTTCATTCATCCCATTCGTTGTTGCGCCATGTTTGTTAGTGTACTTTTTCTTGTAGTCACTCATGACGAGATGACATCAAATAAAAAAACCTCCTTGTCTACCATGACACATGATCATTTCAAGTGTAGGTGACCAGGAGAGGCAACAAGGTTGCGAGGTGAGATAATGGCCCCAGGCACTGCTGATGAAAATTGTGCAAGAGTCATTTAATGATGAAGACGGGCAACCCAAGTCGACAGTGACTATCCACGAGGTCTGGCTCGGCTGGAAGGAAAAATTGCACAAATTTTGGGAGGGACAGTCCTAGTTGCAAGAAGAAAAGGTAGGCATAATTTGCACAATTTCCAAAAAAAGTGGGTAACAGGGGCTGGAAGGAAAAATTTGTGCAATTTTTTGGAGGAATAGGTTGGGTTGCAAGGAGGATCAACAACCAAAAATTGTGTAACTTTTGGGGGGAACTCGTTGGGAGCCTAAAATTGAAAATTGTGCAATTCTTAGAGGGAACTGATAGTTGGCTATTGGGTCACTAATAGCAGAAGCTGTGTAATTCCCAAGGGGAACTGACAGTCAACTGCCAGGTGCTTGACAACAGAAACTCTGTAATTCCTAGAGGGAACTGGATGTTTGTTGCTTGGAGCTGCTAGTGAATAAAACTACACTGAGGCTGACAAGTTGGCCTGCTGATCATCTCTACGCAATTTCTGAGCTGAGTGGACTACTGTCTAGAATAAGGGCTTCTCATGAAAACTGCACAGTTTCCTTGATGAGAATACGGTTAGTTGTTGGGATGATTGGCTATAAAAACTGCGCAATTTTCTACGGAAACAAGGATAGGCACTTGGTGTCTGTCCAACCTATCTGTGCAATTTCCTTAGTCAAAAGAGTGGGGAAGGTCAGTAGCCTCTGAGTAATTTTTTAGGGGAGTTAGTCCTGGGGTAGTTGCTGGGTTCAACTATCTGGGTGGTTAGCATGAAAGTTGATTGGATTTCTTGCGATCAACACAGCTTGGAAAGACTTGCTTGGTGTTTCTGTGTTGTTCTGGGTGATAGTTGATCGATTTGATGATGGGGTGATGGTTCGGCTGTCAGAGGGGAGCTTGGTTGTCATAAATTTAGCAAAATGACTAAGTGTGTGAATGATTGAAAGATTTAGAGGTGATCATGCAAACACACACTCATATGACTCGACGATGAAGTGACTCAAAATATCCAAACACACATGTTCAACATGACTAATCAACGGTGCAAGAGACAAGTGTGATACTCATGACTAATCGTTAATTGATTGTCACGATGCTTGTGTGAAAGTGAATGTGACTCTGTGTGTGAGTGTGACAAATTCTTTCATAGAGAACACAGTAATTACACACGAAGCGAAGACTTTTAGCATAACCGGAATATGGTCGCAAGCATGAATTAGACACCAACATGCAAAAACTTGGGTGAAATGAACAAGCAAGGCGGATGCAAAGACTACCAAGGGCTCGCAGAGTGAACCTAAGGGTGTGCAGTCATCAAGCAAAACTCCCAAGGGAGGCTCCAAAATTAGGTGTACGCCAGAATTTTGGAGGGTGGTTGTAACCGCTACAACACTTGGCGAAACACTAGTAGAACTCCAACTTCTCTGTTTTGGTTCATTGCTATCATAGGGCATTGGTATTTTGGGGAGTATTGATCCTTGCACGGGTTACCCTGGCTTCCCCACTTACCCCATGGACATACATGGTTCACCCTTTTCCAACACAATCAAACATAATCAAAATTTCAAATTAGATCTCAGTGTTTTGAATCTAGGAAGGGTAGTTTAGCTCTCGAGTTGAATATTTTTAGAGTATAATTTTTCATCTCTAGTGTTGTTCCACTGCCAGTAGGCCTGGATAGTAGCCCAACTTAGTCACGTAGGAACATGCACATTGCTCCACTGCCAACGAGCCTAGTTAGTACCCCAATGGAGTTGCATGCTTCACCTCTCTGCACAAGAAGCCTTTCTCTTCTTTCTCCTTTGTATTTTTCAAGAGGACTATGCATATGCACTTATTTACTTTTGGGGTAGAAGAGGGATCCAAACTTATTGAGAGAATAAGAGGCTTTTCCTTCAGAGAAGCATGTAAGACCTCTGATGTAGGTTTTCTCATTTGGATTTTCCCATTCTTCGTTTCTACTAGTTGGATGAGCTTATACACAAGGTAGAAGGGTGAGTACATGCATGGGGCTTCCCATTGTGGACACACGTTCATGGTTGGACCAAAAATTCCCTTGTAGATGGCTCATATTTTCTGTCAAGACTTCATTGGACGAAGGTTATAACCAAGCATAGAGAAGATGGATACAAGACTAGCCAAGTGTTGCGGTGTCACAAGTCTCTTCAAATTTTAGCCACATAATCTATTCAAAAGCTAGAATGTAGTAGTTAGTAGCACTTATTTCCGGAAACAAAAAATAGTAATATACCAAGCAAAGAAAACAAACGTAAAAAAAAATAGTAAGCAAAATCAAGAAAAATAAAAACAAAGATAATAAGCAAAAACAAGAAGGAGCAAGAAGACTATGTATGAGGCATGGTTGTGGCCCGACCTACTGAAAGTAATGCTTGAGATCTTGGGCGACCAACACCCAACAGGGCCTTTCGCTGTATCAAATTTGAGGAGCCAGAAGGTTGCTCGACCATAAGGATGCTATAGCAGGCTCGACCATAAGGACCAGAGGGCTAACAGGAAAGTTTTCAACCCTCTCGTTAAGTGATTGTAGATTATATGTGTGTGGGCCAAGGCTCTTCTAGACTAGTGTAGGTCCACTGGGCTCCGCTACTAGAACCTAGTAGTATTTGAAAAAACCTTTAAGTGAAGACAAGACCATTGCTTCAAGTATCGTGTGCAACATAGGCTCGAATGAAGGCACGAGGTAGTTTTTTTTTTCAGGGAATGGTTCAAGTTCCTGAAATCAATGCATAAGCAGATTTTCTTGGATTTATTATGTGCGAAATTTAAATTAGAAACCCACGTATGACAATGAAATTTGCAAGTAACCCAGACATCCAAAAATTTAGTCAATTCTTTCTGTATCAGGAATTCAAATGATATATGTGATTTCCTTGACTTTTGCTGCAATGGTTTGGCTCCTCCTTTAGCTGGAATCCTGTGTTGGGTTATTTGCGTGTTGTATGTACTCAGGTTGCCATCTACCCTTATGGACACATCCTGGTATTGTTTTATTGGGCAGTCAAAAGCTGACCACTGCTGCGGCACACAGTTTGTACCAAGACTGACCATCTTTAGATTGTTATTGGTCCCCACATTGATTTGTTCATTTGTAGTAGTGGGCTTGTGGGTTCTACTGTTTCTTGGTCCTTGACCAAAGTTTTGCAAATCATAGAGATTGTTGATAGAACCCAACCCCTCGGGAATGGGGTCACCTTTCTTTCCCTCAACTGTAGTTTTAAGAGATTTCTCATGCTTAAATTCATCAATTTTTATGTTCTTGATAGTATCAACATTATTCGCAGACTGTATTACTACTTTGAGTGCGAGCATGTTGAGGCTGAAGGTCCTTGGTGATCCCAACATGAGTGCTTCATGCTTAATGATGTTGTTTGTGCATTTGAACTTCAAGCAGGTTAAAATAATGCATTTTCTATTGTTTTGGGTGACTAAGATGTACCCAGTCCTTGAGCCATCATGTGTCTTTGATTCATCAAAATCCATGGCCACAACTTGTTTATACACGACCGTTTGACATTCTTGTACTGCTGCTACTACTACTTCTGCTACTACTGCTACTATTGGTACAATGAACTGTACATGTTTCATTACCATCAATTGGGCAAGGAAGGAGCCCCAACTATGTGTCTGATAAGATTAGAGCTTGCCATGCAGGAAAACACTCGAATGTTGTTTCAAGGAGGTAGTTTCCAAACATGAGTTTTGTGAAGGCCAATGGTTCATTCTCAATGTTAAGGGGACTGGCATTATGTTTCAAATACCTCTCGGATAACACATGGATTTGGTTGCATTTTCCCTTGTACAAAAGCCATATGTAAGACCAGTCTATAACAAAATATCCATTTATCTTGATGGACGAGTCTCTTCTGTGTAATAGACCATATGCATTTGGTATGTCCACAGCGACTATGTTGATACATTGGTGTACTCACCTATCATGAGATAGTCAGATGATCACGTCTCGTAGTTCACCAATAGCTGGTACTGATGTTTGATCAATTTGGATGATTCACGTGGATGTTTGTCTCCATTGCACATTGATCTTCTTAGCAATGGAGAGTGGCATGACGTTGGATGTCATGCCAGAATCAACCAAGCAGCTGTGAACATTGTAGTTAAAACATTTAAAAGAAAGTAGGAATAGAGGGAAACCTGAATTTGCTTCTTTCATTCAGAGTGTGTTGAGTACAGTGGAAAGTGAACCAGGAGGTGTGCTTGCCCCTTTGCTAGTGGAAGCTATGTTGTCCGCTGTTGTTTGTCCCATTACACGAAATAGGATATTTGCTGACTTTAGACCTTAGCTAACTCGAACAAACTAATGCTCACTCGAGTTTTCTTCATGTCTTCAACAATGTTGTAGTCCATAGGTGGTAGAATTACTAAGGTGTTCAGGGTGGAATGGATGTTCATGTTGTCTGTCGGAGGGTTTTGCAACTTGCTTCTCATGGATGTACTCTTATCCGTCGTTGTCTTCCCAAACTTGATTTGTTTTTTCTGCTTTGGGGAAGCTAATGGATCGACCTTCTTCATCAGTAGTCTTACCTTCTCTTGCATTTCCCCAACTGTAAGGGGAGCCCTTTTACTCCTAAGATTGTAATGATAATTTTGTTTTTGGGGTTGCTTCTTGGTATTCATCTTTGACATTACCTGCAAGCTTTGGTATGTGTTCACCACACGCCTAGAACTTAATGTTTCATCAGGTGCAACCTCTTCATCATCGTTAGTGTCTTCCGGCTTCTCCTGCATATTTATTTCCACTTCAAGTGTATGACTGCAGACAGATCTAATGACTCACTTCCAATCCAAACAAGAGTTATCGGGGTGATGTTCTTCATGGAAGGAACAAAACTTAGAATCTGCACACTATTCAAGTTGGAACATAGGCTTCTACACAGTTTTTGAAGCAAACCAGTTGCTGTTTGATGAGCTGCTCGATGAGATTTTCGCTTGTGTCTGTCTGGGTGGATGGTTACTTGCAAATGTGTTTGTTTTATATTGCTTGAGCTCAGACACTTCCGTGGTCAAGCTCTTAATAAGGCTAGTGAAGGTCTCAATATCGGTTGCTTCCTTGTCTCTGGCCTTTCTCTCCATTTCTTGGGGCTTCCTGATCGCATCCTTGGAGTCCTTCATGGATTCGTCATCCTTGATGAATCTAATCACTCGCAGGTCTTTCTCAACAACAATAGCCTCTTCACAAATTTCCAAGAGTGTTGGTTGCACATCTTGCTTGACGAATTGCGCAATGCTGGTTGGTAGTACAAATGTGTAGTAATCAATAGTGATGGAGTCACAAGGTTTATTGTCTATTGCAAACTTGTTCAAAATATGTGTAAACCACTGATTGAAGTCTTTTACTTTTTCTTTTCCCTCCATCTTGAGGCTTCCCAACTCTTTGAGTAACATGGACGGGGTTTTGTCTTCAACGAAGTTCTCAAGAAACATGCTTTTGAATGCACCCTAGTTCGGTATAGAGTTCGGTGGAAGTTTGTGATACCATGTAGCTACATGACCATCCAAGGTACATGGGAAAAATCTACATGTTATGTCATAAAAACGTACCTCAAGGGTCTGTAGTTGTAGGTAGAAGTTGTCTAAGTGGTATTCCACCTTCACTGTCCTATCAAGGTTGAACTTGATTTTCATCCTCTCCGCTCGCTTCGACATCTTGTACAGAACAACTGGGAGAGCCAATGGTCCCCGGGTCATCCATTCAAAATTTGGGTTAGCCATCTCTTCTTCTTCTTCACCCTCTTCCTCTCTTTTGGAGTCTGAGGGTTCTAGCTTTGAGTCTATTGGTTTGTCTCTGCCTCTTCCCCCTCCACTGCCTTCCCCCCCCACGTCCTGTACTGGAGTCTAATCCCAAGATCACAAGAGTGTCTTGTTCACCTTGCGGGAAGACTGGAGGTTCCTTTCTATCTTCAATAACTTCTACCAGATCTTTATGTGTGGCAAGGACTTCTTCTTCCACTGATGATACAACAACTCCCGTGGGAGTGGCTTTTGACTTCCTTGATGCGTATGGAAGATGTTTTATGCTTGGGATCAATCTGAATACTTTTGCAAATTAACGAGTGATGGGATGGACAGAGTGAAGTTGATGATATGGAATCTCATGTTCAATCTTGGGAGGTGAGGAGTAACCAACTACAGGGTCACATGTAGGTGAGAGGGAGTGTGAGTTACTACCTTGACAAGATGTTTGATGAATTAGTGTGAGGGGATGCTCACCATATACAACTAGCAACCCTCCTTCTAGCGCCATAAATGTTGACGGTGCTGGACCCATGAACATTCAGGGGATCACACCGGTATGAAGTCCCAACTAGACCTCACACTGTTTCGTGTGGAAGTCCCATCTGGTATGATGGCCCAATTTCCATTGTCTTAAGGATTTTCCTCAACTCTTGCTTGTGAGCACAAGAGAGTAGTTTTCTTTGCCTTCGAGAAGTGAGGTTCATGTGCCTGGTAAATGATATTTTACTTGCGTCAATGGTTCTTTCACTATAAAGGGAGAGGGTGAGAGTGAGTCCTAAGTTGGTTGGGATGAAGTCCCAACTTGACTAGGAACACACAACACAACAGGACGTGCACAGATTCTAGAGCATCAGTCCACACGAATGCGACAGTCACAACACACACAAGGTAAGATAACATGTACAACACTCAACGTATGAGTCCGAACGAGTGCAACAGTTGTTACAACCAAATTTATGTGAAAGGTCTGCCTAATGTTCTGGGAGATAGCCACCATGGGCGAGACAATGTTAACAACATATACAACACATTTCCATTAACATATTATGTATTACAACAAGTGAAATAGTTTAAGTGTTCAATGCAGGTTAAAACAACATGCATTACAAGTGTTCAAGATTAGTCTTGCAATAGTTACAATACATGTGTGAAAATGTGTTGGCTTGTTAGTAGGCTTCTGAATTAATCGAAAGTTCCAAGACACATTGTTACACCATACATCACTAACCCCATGAGTAGGGCATTAGAGCCACTACTTACTCATCAAAGAAAAGATTACAGACTCTCTTGGCTATGTGGGAGGAGGTGAGGTGAAAAAGTTATTTCATGTACAAATGAGTGGGTATTTATAGACAAGGGTGAAATTGACCCTTGTGGCTATTCGACTACCCTCATGATCATTTGACTTTCATGACTTTTTGACTTTGCATGACTCCTTGTAAAATAAGTGGGTCTCTTAGACTTCCACCTTACATTACATTGATTGAAACATAGCCCATAGTAGAGATGCGGGCGACATGACTCACAACATGACTTGACATGATAATGTTGGTACATTTGTGTTGCTGCTGAAGTGCATGTCGAGTTGCAGTGCTACTAGGTGATGGATGTTTTTGTGGTGTGTGATAGCTTCACCTTTGCATGGGAAGGTGCATGGAGTCTTCGATGGTCGTTGGTTTGCTTGATTCTATTTTGGCACATTGCTCCTTGCTTGTATGTTGGAAGGCTTGACAGGTTCGTCTGTTCACGAAAGGTGCATGTTTGTACGTTCTTCTATCCGTGAGAATATCTTGCATGTTTTCTTGTTCATTTGTTTGTGAACATTTTGCATGATCATCTGCTCGTAAGAACATCTCTTTTCATTCATCATGTTATCACTCAAAATTTTCCTTAGTAGTTATCAGAAGAAGGAAGAAACCGAGGTAACCACAAACCAATCTTTTTAAGTATAGACTCTAGCCAACCTATGACTCAAAGAGGGCTCTCTCTATATAATTTAGATTTGTTTTTTATGGGATTTTAGGCTAGTTCTTAGCATTCTTTGGGGTTTTGGTTTTGTTTTGAAGGTTGGATGGTGGAATTCTTAGGGCAGATGGATAGTGCTAGGTCTTCAAGCCATTGGGCTATGGAGTCAACAAATGGATAGCAGGACTAGATCAATTTATTAAAGGGAATGATCACAAGGCAGGATAGCAGAGCAAAATGCAAATCTTTAGGCGCAATGGGGAAAATAACTCCAACTAGGGTAAAAGGGCACTCAAGAATCCTTAGACTAGGATCAGAATGGAGAATAGAGGATAATGATGAACAAAGGGAAATTGAGAATCCTTTGCTACAGATCACAAGAAGTCACCTAAACTAAGGAGCAATCAGGAATTCCTTAACTTAGATTTGTGAAGAAAACATATAATAATGCATAACAGTCAAGACAGAGTGCATTTAAATAGTCTTTGAAATATCATTCCATGTTATAACATTTAAATTTTAGATATACATAAAGATTATGAAAAACTTGAAGGAAAACAACATTGAACATCAGAGAATACTTATTTGTGTTTCACTTTACACAAGAATCCTGTAAAATATCTGATCTTTATTCCTTGATCAAATAAGCCAATCCAGTCACTGATACAATAGAATTTTTGATTCGAGAGAAATAGTCTATAGAACTGTTTTGGAATCCACACTACATACTTTGAATTGTGAAGTATTTATACAAAAAACTAATTACGAAATAACTCAAAACAACTTGAGATTTATTCTAGGAAATACAAATATCTTCTAGCAAGAAGATAGAGATAGCTAATGAATTGTTTCTTGTTGTCCCTTTAATTATGGTTGTGCTGGCCTTTATGGTTGAGATGTAGCCCTTTATGTTGGCTAATAGTTGTCGCATTTTCATGCTGGAGTCTTCTTTACTTTGATCTTTCATCTGACACTCTTTGACCCTGCTACTCTTTGACTTTGTTGTGCTAATTTTACCTATTTCATCCCCTTGTGTTCATATTTATTGTGGGGTAACTTTTAGCTGTTAATTTGTCATAGTAAATCTATTATTGTCTCCCACCATTCTACAATTGGTAATTTCACATTTACCATTCTCCTATAGATCTCATCAGCTTCGGTATACTTTGCAAAATTGGGCTTGGTGAGGAACAAATGTTTTACCTCATGCTCAAGGAAAAACAAGTTCTCAAATGTGTCGTATAATACTTTGCTTGTTGGCAAGGCTTTAATGGATGAGGAACTGGCTTGATCCTTAGCCAATTTTCTAAGTCTATCCCCGTAGTTTGACTGCGTCATGAGTCTGTCATTGATGACAATAGGACTGGGTAGACCTTGCTCCCTCAAAATCTAAAATTTAGCCATGAACCTATCAATGCCTACTTGCATATTGTGGCACTTTTCTTCCAAATTAAGCATAACGCTCCTTTTTGAAAGGACCTTTCTTAATTCTAAAATGGTGGAAGTTTCTTCTTCAATGTTCAGCTCCTGTAGCTCATATTTGTTTTTTATATTGAGGAAATGGATGAGTCTATTTGCATCCTCAGGCTTATTTCCCAATTCCTCCTTCACTTTCTGGATAGCTTCAATAACTATCTTTACTAGCTCCGTTTGCTCAAAAATAACTTGGATTGATGACCAAATATCATTGACAGAGTCAATGATATTGGCCCACAAAATTTCTTTCGTTTTCTAGGTGGCTTCTCAAGTGTTAAATCCTTTTCTAGGATTTTGATTCTCTCACCCATTCTCTGGGCCCTTTGTGTTTCTTCTTTTTGCTTTAGTTGGGTAAGTTTGTAGTCAGTTTCCAGACTTGCCACCTTTTCCTTCAATATTTTCATCTTTGTAGCCTGGATAGACATATCTTCCATGGCTTTCACAAGTTCTGTTGCTTTGTCCCCTAGTGGTCTTGATGCTATAGTAGATTTCATTGTTGTTGGCAAGGCTATTGCAAGTGGAATTGTAGGTGCCACTGATGTTGTCAGGGTAGAAGGAACTACTATGGATATTGTGGGGATGACAGTTCTAGAATTTGTGGCCAAGTCACTTTGCTTCGAATGAATTAAAGTGTCTAACTCCTTCTCTGTCTCCTTGAGTTGATCATTCAGCTTCAGGACTAAGTCCATGAGTTCTTCATGTCTTTGCTGGGCTTTTTAAACCTCTATTGTTTGTGGATAAAGTAGCTAGGGCATCTTTAGCTGTTTTTTCAATGCAGCTATGTCATCATTCTTCTTTCTAATAAGATGTTCTGTAGCTTTTATATCCTTGGGATCATGTCTCAATTCAATTACTAAGTACCTCTAAGGACATGATCCTCGTGTCCTTGGTCGATGAGGAGGCCTTCTCTAATTGGAATTGAGCCAAGATATTGTTCAAAATTTTTTGTAGCTAGTGGGTGGTAGTGGCCTTTCCAGTCAAAGTGGAGTATATCATCTCCCATATTTGCTTATGTAGCTCAATCTAGTCTATCCCTTGCCAACACTTGAAAATCTATTTTATTGAAATCTGAGGTTGTTCTTGGCTATTGAATTGTAGGCTTCACAAAGGTCATATGCAACTTCCCCTCCTTAATGTCAAAGGTTGACATTAGCCTTGTTTGATTGGTAGGGGTGAGTTTTAGGTATTGAGCATAAGTTTGGGCTTTGAGCCTCTCATTTCTAGTCTTGATTTCTTTATATCTTTCCTTGATGTCTTGGTGTTTGTCTACAGGCATTTTGAAGGAAGATACTTCCACACTGAGTTGCCTTTCCAATACCTATGTTTGTGAAGTGGAAGGCTCTTGTATACCTCGAGATGGAGTGGCAGACCTGTTTCTTTCTACTTCTATATTGGTGATCTTAGCTGAGCCTTCAATGTATTCCTACTCAGAGGCTAGATTTAGCCTTTTCCTCTTGCTTGATTCCTACTATAAATCAAAGGTGGCCATCCCTGAGGTGGAAGCTCCTTCTCTGTTTCTTTTTGGGACCTTCTCCTCATTTTGAGGAGTCTGCATGACTGGATGAGTGCTCATGGTAGTGTCTGGTTTTTTTGGTACCTGTACAAAAAAGTTGTCATCAAGCTACTTTTCTAAATCAATAAGAGCATTCTCAATATCTACTCTGGTGTTGTCCTGGTCTGCTAGGGTACCTTCCACCCATTATATTTGATTTGCATAAGCTTCTATCTCAAGTATGGGATGGTGAACGAAAGGTCCTAGCTTGACCTTTTGTCTTTTCTTTATGATGAATTCCAAAGGATCGTATCTCCAGAAAAAACTTCTTTGGAACTTCATCCTTTGTAATATTAAGTCTGCCTCTTAGCCAGCCTCTCTGGAGTTGCCTATGAAGGGGCATAGTTGGTGTTTTATTTTGAAATTGGCCTTCTTCTTGGCATTGACAAAGTTTATTTCATCTTCATTTATAATTCGCCTATAGTATTCTAATGGAAACGACCTCATTGGGAGGTACCTTGGTAGCTTATATGGTGCCAACATGCAACCATAAATCTTGATTTCTGTATGGTTCCGGTAAAGGTACCAGTCACCAACTTTGGTCTGTTTAGATAATTGGAGGACTCTTTTTATTTCTGGACTCATCCTTGGAGGAGAGCTTCCAGTCAACATTGTCATGTCTAGGTATACAAATAAATCAATAAAATTAGAGGAAGAGTATGGAGACTGGTATTAGTGGATCAATTGGGACCAAAAAAGTGACTGACTTGGACTGACCCTTGGTGTCCAGCTTTTGAAGGGTGAATGAGAATTTATCTGATTGATAATATAAAAACATGTGATATAGAATTGAGGAGTACTTGAAAACCCTTTAATTTCCCATTCTTGTGAAATTATTGTGCATTTTATAAACAATGAATGTGGCAAAGTCATAAATAGTTGCAGGAGGTTGTCCTGGGGTATAGATGGACAAGAAAGCCAGGATGATTTCATCAATGTACTCACTAGTGGAGCAACCCAAAACACAAGATATCATGGATACAATATTTCAGAACCAAGGATAAAATTTAGTTGCTACATATGGAGGGGGGTCTTTTGGGTGTACTTCTCTTCTATGATAAAGGTTTGGATCAATTGGGCCAATCTTGCAGAGTTGAGTTTGGGATATAAGTCTAATAGGTATCCAATTGAGAGGGGAGTTAGGTTTGGCCCTGATTGGAGCTGCAACATCTCACTGATGGACTTAGGAGTGATGGTGAAAAGGACCTTTTGGTCATGAGACATGATGGTTATGTGATTGGGGATGTAGCAAGCATAGCACATATGTACAATTTCAGGAAAAATGTGGACTTGGGGGAACTAGTACTTGGGAAAATTTGACTCCCAAATGCCAATTTCATCAGCATTGTTTAGGAACTTGTCCGTTCTTTGGCAATGTATTTTGAGTAGGAGCTCTATAATAGTGGTATCTTTTATCTGGAAATATCTATCAGCTAAGGGAAGGTGGTCTAGGTCCAAATGGGGTGTGGAGATGGGTCTCACATCCATAGCAATAGGGGTTGCCACTCTCAATTCTTGTGGATTTGAGTAATGGGGGAGGGTAATTTGCAATATTTAGGGCAATAATGTTTTAGCAAAGTGTGCAATTTTTAATTAATTTTTATCTTAACTATAACACTCAGCCATTGGTTACTTTCGAAATTGACAGGGTATTTGGTGAATTCTAGTTTAAATACCTAGAACTAGGGTGAATTGGTTCTAAGCCGGGTGGCTAACGACTATAAGTGGCTGAATCGGCTTTGTATAGGCTGCAAGGCCGATAGGGTTGTCTATGGCATCTTTGGAGCGAAATTGTACATGGGTTGACGGCTTCGACGTTTGCAGGTGTCGTGCATGCATATAAAGGCTTGCAAATGAAATGTCATCGAAAACAAACAATATGGGGCTTTTTGGCTTCTATAAGTAAAAATTTAGTTTTGGCGGGTATGGGGTGAACAGTGGTTAATTTGTCGCATAGTGGGATGGCGGTAAACAATTTATATCACACTGATTTTGCGTACTTTGTGGTATTCAGGAGGGGCTGCCTGATTCCATTCATCGGATGAAACATAGCACTGGGGGCTGGGGAAGAAACCACTTTATCGGGTGGGTAAAGGGTGGATGTTGGGTTGGCCCAATATGGATAAGGGTTGTCAGATGAAGAGGGGGATGATCACATGGTGATCGGGCAGGGAAACTGCATGGAGGCTAGTGGGGGGTTCGACAGGCACTTAATTATGGCAGTATGAGATTAATTTAGGGTTTAATCTCATCGTGGTGCTTTAATGCAGGGTTAAGGGCTAAGGCGGGGTTATTTATTTTTCTGGGATATGGGTAATAATATAGTTTATAGCTAAACCAAGGGGTAGGGCTAATTTATACACAGGAATTAAATATACACGGAAATTGGGTTTTTCGGGGATTTTGTATATATTAATAAAAGTTAGTAATTAATATGAAAAATGGGCGGAAAAGGGAAAAACACTAAGTGCGATGCTTTCTCATGAATTACATGTTTTTCACATATTTACATTAATACTTAGGGTAAAGCATTTTTGTGGGTTTATGGTATGAAATTTCTTTATATGGGTAAAAGTGCTTTTCCTAGGCAGGAAGTGTTTTACCCTTAGGAAAAGGAGTTTTATTAGGAAAATGAATGAATTGGATGAATTTTATGAGGGAAATCTAGTATCTGATATCCATAAGTCATTGAGCCGAGGGTTCGGTCCCTCCAAAAGTTAGAGAAATGCTCTGAGCCTCTTTGACTTAAAGGTTTTAAATACTTAGAACTTCATTATGGTAAATTAGTTAAGTACATGGGTGAAATGAATAGTGGAACTTAATTAATTTACTTTGAAATCCATTTACATGCTTGATTTTCCATTCAAATTTGGAGCATATGATGAAAAATGATAAATATGTTTTTTGTTTAATCAATCACTATAGTTTTGCAACCTTTCTTCTACTTATCCATCTACTCATTCTACCATTTTTTCTTCACTTTATTAGGGTGCATTTAAGCTAGCAAACCCTTATCAACATTTTCTTTTCTTTACATAGCAAACTATCTAAATCAAACCCTATTTCATCAAAGGGCTCAATTTACACAATTGAGCTCCTTTTATTTACTCTACCTATCTAATTATCTGCCAAGATTACACTGTTTGGTCAAATTTTATTCTCTATTTATAGACATGAAAGTCAAAACATGAAATAGCCAAGTTTAAAGATTTTGACTATTCACGGATTGTGGCATAAGTAACAAGCTGCACACAATCATTAATTAAGCATAAAAAGTAAATAGTAGTGGCCTTTTGACTCACACACCTTCATGGTCTTTTTGTTTTCTTAGGGTTCACATTTTTCATTTTTTTTTGACCCATTTTCATTCTTTTTGCCCTTTGATTATTTTTTTAGGACATGCCATCTTTACATCTTTTAATTTTTTAATATGGAAAACATTTGCAGAAAGCAAAGGTATGTACAATATTACAAGGCTTAACCTTAGTCAATCCAAATTATGACTCCTGCTGGTATAGGAACGTAATAGTGGCTCCACTTGGGGATGGCATTTCCTAGTGAAATGCCAAGAACTTTTTAAATTAGTAGCCTTTGAATTGTTGTTGATGTTACCTTGCAAAATTACCCTCTGTGCCTTTGCATTATTGATACTTATGATAGTGAATCCTTTGAAGCTTAGGGCCTTCTCTCCAGGCTTCAACTTCAACGAACACCATCCAATCCAAACTAAACTTTTTTAAAAAACAAAACAGAATATGTACAATGGAGAGTAAAAATAAGTAGTTAGGTTCAAAATAGTGTTTGAGCATCCAACCATTCACTGGTCCAGCTTCTACTTATGTACCATCCATTTCTTTGAGGAAGAAAGCATTATTACCTCTGAAAGGAAATCAAATTTCCCATGTTTACCTTTATCTTCCCTCCTTGAATCCCATCTTAGAACTTTGTCACTAAGGTATAAATCCTCAGCCTTGGTCCTTTTATCAAAAAACTTATTGATCCTTTCTTGCACAACCTGAGATCTGATGTACACTTCTTCCCTGGTTTGTTGTAAATGAAGCTTTTGGTTAATTCTTCTTTGGATGTCATTTGTTTCAACCTGAAATTCTTGGAGCAGCTTCATTACTAGTGTTTCCAAGGAAGATGGGAAAACATCTTCCATCCCATAACTAGTTGGTAGGGAGAGGTACGAATTGATTTCTTTGTGGCTAGTCTATCTTCCCATAAGGAATTGACTAGGTTTTTATTCCATGCATTCTTATTGTTCTCCAATAGCTTTTTAATGATGTTCACTAGGCTTTTGTTTGAAGAATCGGCTAGTCCATTTCCTTGAGGATAATAGGCTATGGAATGGCCTAGGGTTATATGATACTTGTTGCAAAAATCTATCATCCTTTTGGATTTAAAGGCTGCTGCATTATCAATAATGAGCTTAGTTGGACATCCAAATCTTGATAGAATGTTGGTTTCAAGGAAGGTTATGATAATAGTGTTAGTGGACTATCTTGAAGGTATGGCCTCTATCCATTTGGTGAAATAGTTTGTGGCAGTAAGGATACATTTGTGTTGGGCAGAGGAAGGTGGGTGAATCTCACCAATGAAGTCTAACCCCCATTGTTGAAAAGGTGTTTCAACAGAAATTGGTTTTAGGGGTAAAGGTAGAAGCTTTTTCTTTCCATAAAAAATTTGACATCTGTGACAGGAGGTCACATGTTTCTTTACATCGAAGAACAAAGTTAGTCAGTAAAAACTAGCTCTAATAATTTTATCTGCAGTGGTTTTCCAGTAAAGGTGTCCTCAACGGTCACCTGCATGAAACTTTTGCAGTACTTTGTTAGATTCATCTTTTAATAAAAAGTTGAGAAGAATACCTTCATGATTCCTCCAAAACTAATATGCAAAATTTTAAGGACGTCATCTTCAAAAATCTACTTTTGGTCTTAGATAATCCAGAAGGAGCTTGTAAATTTTGTAAAACATAAATGATATCAGCATCCCATGGTAATTCAATAAAGGCATGTCTAATTAGTGGAGTTGCCATATCCTCTTCGTTATCAATTTGTGCAATAAAGTTTATATCCAGGGCCTGACAGTTTGACTTGGCCATAAGCTTGGCTAAACCTTGGCCCTTGATTAACTTAGTTGGTATGAATTCTATGTCATATTCTAAAATAGTAGAAATCCATTTTCCCCTCTTTCCATCTGGACCACCCTGAGTTAGGATGTCTTTGACAGCTGAATTGGGAACATAGGCTATTATATGAGAATATAAAATATATACTCTAAAATCCTTGATAGCTTTGACCAAAGCAAAAGCTTGTTTTTCCCTTATGTTAGATTTTAAAGATACATCTCTTAGGGCCTTGCTAAAGAAAGCAATAGGTTGTTCATAGCTCTAGTCGTTTTTCTGTAGTAAAATTGCAGCAATTGTGTGCTCAGAAGTAAAGGAAAATAAGATGAAATCTCTGTCAAACTTTGGAATGATCAAAATTAATGTCCGTGTTTAGGCCAGTTTAATGTCTTCAAAGGATTTCTTAGCCTCAACGGTCCATATTATCGTCGAATATTTTTTCAATATATTGTTCAGAGATCTAATTAATTATGCTAGATTAGAAATAAATCTCCTAAGAAAGTTAATTTTCCCTAAGAAAGCGTGTAATTCTTTGATGTTCCTTGGATGTTGTATCTATAAGATGGCTTCTAGGGTCTATTTGGATACCATCTTTTGAAATTATATGACCTAGTAACTTTCCTTCTTCTAATCCAAACAATGACTTCTTAGGGTTCAAATAAATTCCATATTTCCTACATTTAATAAAAACCTGCCTTAGATGTTCCAAATGTTGGTTGTAAAATTTTGAAAATATAGTAATGTCATCTAGGGATATTGCTAGGAAATCATGAATTTCTTTGGCAAAGGCTATATCCATAGCCCTTTGAAAAGTGGCTCCTGCATTCATTAGTCCGAAAGAAATTTTCACGTACATGAGTGTGCCCTAAGGAGTAGTGAAGGCGGTCTTGGCTTAGTCATCAGGTTGAACTAAAATCTGATTGTAACCAGAAAACCCATCCAATAATGAGATCCTGGTTGATCCAACTACCCTTTGCAAAATATGGTCCATTTTGGGGAGATGGTATTTGTCTTTAAGGGATACTTTGTTGAGGTTTCTAAGGTCCACACAAAGTCTGATCTCGTTGGTTTTCTTCCTAGTTGGCACCAGGTTTGAAACCCAATCAGATTTTTATCTTAGCATTGTGCATTCTTTAGATTTCCTTTTCAATTGAAGGTAATAGTACATGATTTATCCTTCTAAGTTTTTTTCTAAAAGGTTTTTGGTTTTCTTTTATAGGGATTATGTGTTGTATGATGTTGGTGTCATAGGATTTGAGGTCCTCATAACTCCAAGAAAATACATCTTGAAATTCTTTCAATAACTCAATGTATTTTACACTTTCAGTGGGAGGTAATGATTTAGAAAGTTTGATCAGTTTTGGATTCTCATTAGTGCCAATATTACACTCCTCCATATCAGATTTTGAAGGTTCCATTTTAGGCTTTCTAGGGACATCATTTGAATCAAACAGGTCTTCCAAAGGGGTTAATCCCTTAGGTAAGAAATTGACCTTGAGATTAATTACTTTAGTGTCTTCGTTAATTATCTCGTCAATCCCAACTTGTTCTAGGTTTCCTACATCTAATTCTGTAAATTTAGTGGGATGGAATCTATCTATTTCTTCACCTTCTATCTCGTTTATTTATATTTCATCTTTAATGTGAAGGTCTATTAATGTGTCAGTATCTATATTTCTATTTACAAATTCTTGTTCTGAAATAAAAAAGTTGTTTATTTGTTTGTCATTAGCAAATATTTGCCAGTTCTTCAAATTATCTGGGATTGCAAGCCTGTGCCTTACTTCAGTAGTGTACTAATAGTTAGGTTGAAAGTTTAACTTGAAGGTGCTGACAAACATTTCTAAACTATGAGCCTGCATATTATGTTTTCTAGTAATTACAACAACCTTGGTTTCTAAGAAAGTGTTTAGTATTTCTATAATGGTTCCTCTGTAATAGCTTAACCTAGGGTCTTTGGTCATATATATAGTATTAATCTATTTTATCACTAATTCAGAGTCTCCCATGACAGAAACTCTTATAGCTCCTAGCTTCCTAACTAATTTAAGACATAAAGGTAGTGCTTCATACTCAGCCATATTGTTAGTACATTTAAAATTTAGTCTGTATGCATGGCCTTATGAATAGTCATTCTCTATATTGTATATCCAAACTGCTACTCCTACTCCAAACATGTTGACTGACCCATCAAATTCAATATGCCACAATATCTCATGTTCATAATTCATAACATCTATTTCCACCAATTTTTCCTCAACTTAACTATCTTGTTTAGTGGAAAGTTCGAAAGTTTGGACAGTTTCCTTTTGTTTTGAAACTGCAATTTCTTTTGGTTCTATATCAACCCTGTCTAAAAGATTTCCTTGTGTTTCATCAGTATTATTCAAAATAAAAGAATCAATGTCTAAATGTATAGAGTAGATAGGAAAGTTTTGAGGTCGATCCTAGCTACTCACCATGTATTTCATTAAAGTTTCTCGGTACAACTTCTTGGGTTGTCCAAAAAAATAAATTGTTGCATATGACATATCAAGTTGTTATGAAACCAGCTCACAAAAAGATAGAAAAGAGAGATCAATGCCTTAGAATTCAGCCTCTTTGAGGGGGCAACCTCCTTTACATTACACAAATGAACAATTCTTGGATGATTCAAATGACAAAACCTCCTTTCTATATATAGGAGTCTAAGGAGTCACAATATAACCCATCTGACCTAACAATAATAATATTAAGCCACAAAAATAACAATAGAGGGATTCTATGGGGCACAGTAATAAAAATATGGGGA
>APFE031455190.1:9705-24649 GCA_000404065.3 Pinus taeda
TAATTAAAATGAAAATCCTGATACTATGCTTCCAAAGGACTCGAGGGGTTTATTTGTCTGATCAGGGGAAGCCAATTTCCACTAATTTCACTCCCATTGTCCCTGTTGAGGTTCTGAGGTCATTTATGCTTACATGGGTTTTATTAAAATTAATGTTGTGACCTGAAGTGATAGCGTTGATAGTATAATCATTACTGGAGCCAACGTTGCTGGAGTTAACCCATGAGACAGCGCTGCTGGATTCAACACTGCTGGAGTCAACACTTGAGACAGCGCTGTTGGAGTCACCACATGAGTCAGCGCAGGGTACCACGCTGTTCTCTGTGTTGATACTGTTGATACAAGCATTGATACATGTGTTGTTGGAGCCAACGTTGCTGAAGTCGTTGGAGTTGACAGCGTTGCTGGAGTCTGAGACAACGTGGTTGGAGCCAATGCTGTTGGAGTTGTTGGAGTCGACAGAGTTTGAGGCACCTAGGCAGACCTACTAGTTGAAAACCTCATTGAGGTGGCTAGTAGGCCTAAAATAAATAAATCCTTGCTCCATGTATCCCTTGATGAATGTAGGTGCTCTCCAAAAGAAGTCAAATTTTGACTTTCTCCTCCTTTTCTAAAATGATCCAACAAAGGCAAGGTCATGCCAATCTATCACCCTCATCTATTTCCACCATCCACTCATCATTCCCAAGCTTCTACCACTCATTTTCCTTGTTGTCCCAAAATACTACAGGAAGTCTCTATTTTACTACATGAAACAAAATACATAGAGCATAATTTTGTTTTTGCCATAACTTGAAAACCATGCATCCATTTGTCAAGTTGTTTCAGGGGGAGATGCATATGGATGATGGTAACATGCTCAAGCAATTTCAGCAAATTCCAATGCACAGTTTCCAAGAAATCGACCTCCATCACCTTCAGCCATTTTTAGTTTTTTCTCGAGATCCGTGCATCCATTAACCAAAATTTTTTATGGGGAGGTGCATAATGATGATGAAAACATGCTCAAAAAGTTTCAAGTCAATCCATTCTACCATTTGGGATATATGGACAAAATAAGTCTGCTACAAGAGGTTGTCCTGAATTTTGAAAAAATTGTTTGCGGGACAGCAGGAGGAGGATCAGAGCAACAAGAGAGAATCAAAGGGGACCTATATAATTCATGTTTTCATTTCTCCATTCCACATCCTT
Source organism: Pinus taeda (assembly GCA_000404065.3). NCBI lineage: Eukaryota > Viridiplantae > Streptophyta > Pinopsida > Pinales > Pinaceae > Pinus > Pinus taeda. Next base: position 10,897 of record APFE031455190.1, read on the forward strand.
CATCATTACATCATTCCCTCCATTTTGCTACTCATTTAGCTCTGTTTGAAAGGGTTCTGCGTTTTCTACAGGATTCCCTATAAACCTACAGGATTCCCTGAATTACAGTGGCTTGGGAATCCCAACAAAAAGTAACCCTAGAGCAAGGGGATGACCTGCTTATGTCAAAAAAATAAATATCTACCTCGACAACTCATCACCATGCCTCTTTCCACCATGATCACCCCTGCATTCATCCAATAAAGTCAGTTTCAAAAAAACTTACAATTTTCAAAAAAAAAAAACAAACAAACAAACAAAAGAGGATGAAGTCAGAGAACAAGGGGACAACATTTGAAAGCTATACCTCTCATTCACCAATCCCTATATCCCTTCTCTGCCCATGCCAACCATCCTCATGCTCCAGAAGTGAAGAAATGATTAAAAAAATTGAGGGAGAGGCATCTACATGACATCTTGTAGGAAATCCTGTAGCAGCCTGTCCCACAAAACAAAAAATCACAGGTTGCAATTAGCTTCAGCATGGAGATCCAAAGGTAAAAGAATATCCACTGGAGCTTAGCAACAACATCAGAATCATCAACATCACCATCCAGTGCTTGCACATCAAGGAAAAACATAAAAAAAAGCAGTAAATACAAGCAAGGACTTCACTCTCCAACAAACAACATATACAGGAAGGCCGAGAAGAAGCTACAAGAGGAAATATGATGGAGAAATGGGTCAAATGTTCTTTAGGAAGGTTGATATAGGTCCCTTAACACCTTCACATCAACGTCAACTCAACAGCAGCATGCATGTCTCTCCAACAACCATCAAGTAGGTATAGGTATGCAATATTCTTGACCTCCTCTCTTAAGCATATTATAGTTAGAAATTTGTTGTCGATGCATGAGAGATGAGATTTTATAAGCTAAGGATGGGTCAGAAGTCTCAGTCGCCTTCAACTAGTTAATTGCAGCTCACTCCTTCACTCATGCAATGTTGAAAAGCTAAATTATGAAGGGTGATGGTTTCAAGGAATAAGGACAGCAGTTAAAAGAAGAAATTTTTGCAAAGGCCAAGTCACCACAGCATTGCAAACCCTCCACCCACTTCATATTCACTATCTATTCATCATTCATCCATCCCATTTCATTCTTGAAAAAAACAAACAAAGCATCATCTCCATTTTCACAAACCTACACTACTCCCTTTGAGCCCTAGCATCATCATCCAATCCCTCTTCATCATTTCTCATCACTCTCATACAATTAGAAGACCCTGAAAGAGGAGGAATGACTACTACAGGAAGGCAGGATGTTGCTAAAAGAAGGAAGAAATGAACAAATTATGCTAAACCCCAAGATGGCATAGTAAAAGAGAGACCTAATCAAAATAGAGAACTTCAAGGCCATTAGGCAGTCATCTAGGCCACTAGAGAGCAGAAGAAGGCAACAAAAGGAAATGAGGCATTCACCATACCAAAAAAAAAAAAAAAAAAAAAAAAAAAAAAAAAAAAAAAACTACTCAAACTGCAGTGATGAAAAGATGTTTTCCAAGAGGTCTCCAATCTCTTTCTAGATTTTGTCCAAGACCTAAAAATGGGAAAAAGGCATGGGAGTCAAGTTGAGGGCATGTCCTAGGCTCATAATATCATTTATGCTAAAAAAGGGTATCCTGTAGTTTTAATAGGGTTTCCTGTAGTTTTGACAAGAATTACTACAGGATGTCCTAGTTCTCATCTAAATGCATTTTGATGGTGTTAGAGGTGTCCAAATGGCAGAACAAGGTAGCAGGAGGTTGATAAGGGTGTGGAAGACCTTGCCAAACCGAAAAATATTCAAGAAGCCATCTAGAATAAGGGAAGAAGGCAAGCTAATGGTCTCAAGAAACAATGATTTTTCTTTGCACAAAGATATTTTTGGGCTTGTCCTTGCAAAAATTACAGCCAAGATTCTTAATGCACAAGAGAGAGGCCACCAGGGCCATGAATGAGGCACATTGACGTCACTAAGTTGCTCAGAGGATGAGCAACACTTTCAGCAGGGGGGTATGACGGGCCTCTAAATTAGACATAAATTAAGGCCCATGCCTCTAAATTAAACATAAATTAAGGCCTATGGCCATCCTTCAGCATATTAAACCTCTCTTTCTGCATTAGATAATGTATTTTTAACTTTAATATATTCATTAGAAAGGTTTATGAATAATCGAATATTTGTGATTAATAATATTTATTTTTGTGGAATACTATGAGAATATTGGGAAGATTATGAAGATTTGGAGGAGGAGATAATTTAGGGACTTGCTCCCTACTATAGGAGGATCAATAATAGATAATAAATCAACAAGATATTATGGAATTATGGCACAAATTGTGGAACTCCAATGATTGAGAAAATATAGGAATGTGTTCCCTGCCATTTAATACAGATTCCTAGTATTGGGGACCAGATCCACTAATCAAGGGATTTTGGTGGGGAAAGCTTCCTCCATTCATGGGGAATGATTCCTAATCATTTTGTATAAGTACCAAGTCGAATTTGCCTCAAGGGATAGATTTTCATAAGTCTTCTTGTGGAGAGAACTCGTATTTTTGCAACTCCATTGTATTTTCTTGCAGGGATGTAATTGTATTGATGAAAATAATGAAGATTGGTGTCATGTTCAACTTCTAAATCTTGTTCTCCTCCATAGGTCTCTGAGCCTCCTTGGGCTTGGCCATCCCAAGAGCCTCAAAGCCCTTTTGTATAATTCCCTTTCCTTCTTTTCACTTCTTATTCACATGTATCTCTTGTTTTTATTTCTTTCTACTTATGCATTTAGTATTAATGATTTATTGTTGTAGGATTGAGTTAAATGGTTAATGGAAGTTCTTTTACATGATCACAAGCATCATTTTATCCTTGGAAAAGATTTGGAAGGTCATTGTAATCATTGAGCTACTTGGATTAGCTCTCTTATTCCCAAATCTGGATTTCTGGAACTCTTTTGTGGCAAAGAACAGTAAATGTCTACTATTTTTTATAGCATGCTAATGAGCTTTAATCGAGTTGGTTCCACTTTCATTAGATCACAAAAACATTCTAGTTCATAACAAAAATTACCCCATTGCATTTGCACTTGATTAGGTTAGGCATTTTATAGATTTATTAGTTGACAAGTTCTCGAATGGGCTGAGGCATGCAACACAATAGTTTATATTCATAATCGTAGCCCACATCAGATACTTGAGATGAAGACACCAGAGGATGCTTATTTCGGTAAGAGGCTAGATGTTGGTCACTTCAAAATTTTTGGGTCATCGATATAAGATGCACGGAAGAATCTTGAACCGACACCAAAGTTGGGGATATTTGTGGGGTACACTGATACACCTCACAACTATTGGGTGTACTTGCCGACCAACAGGATAACAGTGGTTTGCAGGGATGTCATATTCGATGAGGAAAAGGCCATGCAAGTTTCCCTTGAGAGGGGGCTTGAGCTACATGCAGATGAGGAGCTTTTAACTCCTAAGGTTGAGGAGCCTCAGATTGGTGTGGAGCAGCCACATGCAAAGGATCCGAGAGTGGAGACATCCACTTAGGCAGAGTCTTCCAAAGAGGAAAGAAATCACACCATAGAGGCTGACAGATTGTTGGATGATGCACGAGAGAATGTGGGAGCACCCACTTCTCAACGCAGGCACAAGAGGTCACCTGAGAGGTACACTAGATACATGGCTCTTATGGGCGAATGTGTTGTGACAAATCCATCTTCCTTTAAGGAAGTAGTGCAACAACCTGTTTAGGTTGATGCCATGGTGGAGGAGTATGACTCCATAGTTCATAACAGTGTTTGGGATGTGGTCTCGAGACCAGAGGACAAGTCAGTGGTGAACTCCCGTTGGCTTTACAAGGTAAAGCAAGCTGCGACTAGTAGTGTAGAGAAGCATAAGGCTAGATTTGTGGCCCATGGATTTTCACAGGCAGAGGGGATTGACTATGATTAGACCTTTGCTATTGTTGCAAGGTACTCATCAATTAGATCTATATTGGCACTATCAACACATATGGGTTGGAAGATACATCAGATGGATGTGAAGACAACCTTCCTTAATGTCATGATTGAGGAAGAGGTGTACATATAGCAAATTGAAGGTTTTGAGACCTTTGAAAGTGAGTCGCATGTGTACCGGCTCAAGAGAGCTTTGCATGGGTTGAAACAAGCACCCTGTGCTTGGTACACCAGGATAAATAACTACTTCACTGGGTTGGGCTTCACGAAGAGTGAAGCACATGCGAACCTGTACCACATAGTGGTGGAAGGTAAACTGTTGACCATTGTACTTTATGTTAATGATATCATACTGACAGGTGATGATTAGCTTATCAAGTCTTGCAAGGAGGACCTTGCAAGAGAGTTTGAGATGAAGGACATGGGGCTCATGCATTACTTTCTTGGCATGAAGGTATGGTAGAGAGATGGGGATTTGTTTGTGTCTCAGGGCAAGTATGCCAATGAGATACTCAGGATATTCCGCATGGAGAGCAAAAAACACATGGAGACTCCTCTAGCAGGTAACTAGAGGAAGGAGGATGCTAGTTCAAGGGAAGTAGTGGAAGTTACTGTTTATAGGCAACTTGTGGGTTCACTCATGTACTTAATGAACACATGAATGAATATGTGATATGCAACTAACCAACTTAGTTAAGCGATGGTTAGGCCAATCAAGTTGTATTCAAAGGCAACAAATCATGTGTTGAGATACCTCAGGGGCACTTCTCAGTATGGGTTATGGTATAGATAGGCAGAGGGAGTGAAGCTTCAAGGCTTCACTGATGCAGATTGGGGCAGGGAGTCCGTTTGACCGAAAGAGCACATCAGGAGGAATCTTTAGTATTAGGTCAACGACAATTTCTTGGTGCAACAGGAAACAAAGATCAGTTGCAATTAGTTTAGTAGAGGTAGAGTACATGCCAGTGAGTCAAACAGCATGTGAGGCCATCTGGATGAGGAAGATCTTGGTTGGTTTTGTTTGGTCAGCAGATGGATCCAATTGTGATTTATTGTGATAAACAGAGTTGTATCAAACTCTATGAAAATCCAATTTGACATTTTGACAAAGGCGTTGTCAAAATGTAAATTCGAGTTTCACAAAGACAAGATCGGGGTAACTGATAATCCCTTTCTTGTTGAGAGGGACTGTTGAGAAATGGCAACATGAAATTCCAATTTAATTTGTCCTTGAATTAAACTAAGAATTAAAATCAAATTCTATTCTCATAGAAAATTGTAAATAGTTAATTAAGTTTAATTAACTTAATTAGCTTAGGAATTTCGAGTTGGAAGTATTCTGAAGTCATGTATATGTTCTCCCTAAGTTTTAGGGGTCCAAGATGAGTTTAATTGTGAGTTGTAGTTAGATCACCCAATTTACTAAGTTATGTTCATTTAAATTAGTTCCAAACTATTTGTGGAACTGATAGAGAGTTAATAGTGAGTTGGTGCACTAGTGCATCCACAAGTGTCACTTTAGTTAACTGAAGATTTCCTCATCAAAAACTTATGCATGTCAATTATGAGAAAGACCCGGTTGAGACTAGAGTGAAGGGACAATGTACTATCAGTTGTGTGATTTAGTGAGTTGTAAATATCATGCATGGAATTAGAGAAGAACTTATATTTGGATTGCGCAGTTTTGGAAGCACGAATTCCCTTTAAATACAAGCTATTCATCCTAGGAATTATGCAAGGAAATAAGGGCCTGGAGAGCTGCATAATTGGCTAAATGTTGGCTAAGAGCTTGCTTGTGAGCTGAGAGAGTTGAGCATACTTGTGCGGACTTGTTATAGTGAGAACAAGCTTTGTATCTTCACTCATATTTTTTATTAATGCAATATAGATAGCAGGGTTTTGAATAGTGGCTTCCCCAGATACATCTTGTGTTATATGCCATTGATTTATCTTTTTTTTGTTCATATTGTTTTCATCGATCTATTGGCTTCCGTTGGTTGAAAGCAGAAGTATATTCTTGTGATGTGCTTTAGTAAATTGTATGAGCTTGTGAATCTACAAGATTTTCTACATTGTTCAGTCCCCCCTTCCCCTCTCCCCACCTACGTAAAGGACCTACATCCGCATTAGTTGTGACATCATTGCATAGAGCAATACCATAACAATGCTAGTGTGAGTGTTAGTGTCAGAGCACTCACTGGCGGAATGACCACTCATAAAATTAGTTTTTTATTTTTTTCATTTTTAAATGAATTGTCAGACACTAACAAAAACTGAAAATAAAACACCCTCCGCCAGGGGAATTATGTCCCATCAGGGTTTGCTAAGCCAATTGAAAATTAGAAATAAGATTTCCAAAATATTAGAAAATTATTTTTGAATTTACGGAAAATAGAAATATTCAACAATTCCCGAAATTTTAGTTAAAATTGCAAAAAAAAAGTAAATTAATGCAAAATCATTGTACTTTGACCACGAGACGAATGCTATAGTCCCTAGCAAGACAAAAACTAATAACATTAAACACAATAGTTTGGTCTAATGCTGCATCCTAAGAAGTAAAATGCTTACTAAATTCTTATAGCACAAGGGCAAGTCACCAACATAAATAATCTAGAAAAACCTGTAGATTCACAAGCTCATGTAATCTACTAAAACAAGAGACAAGAATCTACTTCTACTCTTTACAGCGAAAGCCCATAAAAATCGAGCAAACAATAATCAATAGAGGAAGAGAATCAAAGGCACATAACACAATAAATATCCGAGGAAAGCCACAACTCAAAACCCCACTATCTGTTTTGTATTAATTTGGAAAATCGAGATGAAATTACAATGCTTGTTCTCTCTAGAACAATCCCAACACTCAACAAACTCAATCTCCAACTCATAAGCAAGCTCAAGGCCAAAGTTTAGCCAGTTCACAATCTCTCAAAGTCTCTATTCCAATGCGTAATTCCTATGAAGGATAGCTTGTATTTAAAGGGAAATAAAACCTCTAAAAATAGTGCAATCCCTCAAGGATCAGTTCCTGATTGCATGCACTGTCAGTGCAACTCAGAAAAATCTAAAACAAATAGTACACTCTCCCTACACTCTAGAATCAACTGGGTCTTTCTCAAAATCAACATACATGAGTCTCTGAAGGTGGAATCTTCAGTTAACTAGAGTAGCACTAATTAGGTCACTGGTGTCCCAACTAACTGTTTACTCACTATTAGTTCCTGAAACTGATTGGAACTAATTTAACTGGACTTAACTCAATAAATTGAGTTAACTAATTACAACTCATTCATAACTCATCTCGAACTCCTATAAGTTAGGGAGAACATATACATATCTTCTAAAAGACTTCCAATTCGAATTCCTAAATTAATTAAGTTAATTAAACTTAATTAATTGTTTTCAAATTGCTGTGAGAAAAGAATTCTATTTTAATTCATAGTTTAATTCAAGGACAAATTAAACTGGAATTTCTTGTTTCCATTTCTCAACACTCCCTCTCAACAAGAAAGGGATTATCAACTACCCCGATCTTGTCTTTGTGAAACTCAAATTTACATCTTGACAATGCCTTTGTCAAGATGTCAGCATCTTGCTCCTCCGTGGGAATGTAATCTAACAGCATGGTCCGCCTCAACTTACAATCTTTGAGATGATGATACCAGATATCTATATGCTTGGACCGATCATGAAAAACTGGGTTTTCAGAGAGTTTGATACAACTTTGACTATCACAATAAATCATTGTCGGATCCGTCTACTAACCAAACAAACCAACCAGGATCTTCCACATCCAGATAGCCTCACATGCTGCTTGAATTGCAGCCATGTACTCTGCCTCTACCGAACTGAGTGCAACCGATCTTTGTTTCCTGCTGTACCAAGAAACTACCACTGATCCGATACTAAAGATCCCTCCTGATGTGCTCTTCCTATCAGATGGACTCATCGCCCAATCTGCATCAATGAAGCTGTGAAGCTTCACCCCCTCTGTCTGTTTGTACCACAATCCAAACTAAGTAGTGCCTCTGAGGTATCTCAATACATGCTTTGTCGCCTTCCAATACAACTTGGTAGGCCTAACCATCGCTTGACTAAGCTGGTTAACTGCATAACATATATTTGGTCATGTGTTCACCAAGTACATGAGTGAACCCACAAGCTGCCTGTAAACAATAGCTTCCACTACTTCTCCTGAAGTGGCACCCTCCTTCCTCCAGTTACCAGCTAGAGGAGTCTCCATGGCTTTACTGCTCTCCATGCGGAAGCTCCTGAGTATCTCATTAGCATACTTGCCTTGAGAAATAAACAACTCCCCATCTCCTTGCCATACCTCCATGCCAAGAAAGTAATGCATGAGGCCCATGTCCTTCATCTTAAACTCTCTTGCAAGGTCCTCCTTGCAAGATTTGATGAGCTTCTCATCACTTGTTAGTATGAGATCATCTACATAAATTACAACGATCAAAAGCTTACCTTCCACCACTATGTGATATAAGTTCGCATCTTCTTCACTCTTCGTGAAGCCTAACCTAATGAAGTAGCTATCTATCCTGGTGTACCAAGCACGGGGTGCTTGCTTCAGCCCATACAACGCTCTCTTGAGTCGGCACACATGCAACTCACGATCCAAGGTTTCAAAACCTTCGAGCTACTCTATGTAAACCTCTTCCTCGATCATGCCATTGAAGATGGCAGTCTTCACATCCATCTTATGGATACTCCAACCCATATGTGCTGATAGTGCCAAAATAGATCTCATTGATGAGTACCTTGCAACAAGAGCAATGGTCTCATCATATTCAATCCCCTCTACCTGTGAAAAGCCACGGGCCACAAATCTAGCCTTATGCTTCTCCACACTACCATTTGCAGCTTTCTTTACCCTGTAAAGCCAACTGGAGCTCACAACTAACTTGTCCTTCAGTCTCGGGACCACATCCAAAACACTGTTTTGAACTATGGAGTCATATTGCTCCACCATCGCATCGACCCAAATTGGCTGCTGCACTGCTTCCTGAAAGGAAGATGGCTCTGTCACAACACATGCACCCATAAGTGCCATGTATCCAGTGTACCTCTCTGGTGACCTCCTTTGTCTGCGCTGAGAAGGGGGTGCTCCCACATTCTCCCGTGCATCATCCAACAATCTGTCAGCCTCTCTAGTGTGCTTTCTTCCCTCTCTGGAAGACTTTGCTTGCATGGATGTTTCCACTCTTGGAACCTCTGCATGTGGTTGCTCCACATCATTCTAAGGCTCCTAAACCTTTGGAACTAAAATTTCCTCCTCCGCATGTAGCTCAAGCTCCCTCTAGAGGGATACTCGCATGGCCTTCTCCTCATCAAACTTGACAGCCTTGCGAACCACTGTCATCCGACTGGTTTGCATGTACACCCGATAGTTGTGGGGAGTATCAGTGTACCCCACAAAGATCCGCAACTTTGTTATTGGCTCATTTTCTTCTGTGCATCTTTGATCACATGGCAATAAACAAATGACCCAAAAATCCTGAAGTGACCAAAATTTGGCCTCTTACGGAATAAGATTCCTTCGGTGTTTTAATATCAAGTATCTGATGTGGACTACGGTTTTGAACTTAAATTGTTGTGTTGCATGCCTCAGCCCACAAGTGTAATGGTAGGCCCTGATCATGCAACATCGCCCTTGCTGCCCCTACTATGCTCTTGCTCTTCCTCTCGGCAACCCCATTCTATTGAGGGTTATGAGGTGCCGTCAACTCTCATTTAATCCCTTCTGCTACACAAAAGTTCTTAAAATCACTGGAGACATATTCTCCACCGTTATCACTCTGTAGAGCTTTAACCTTCTTTCCTAACTCTTTCTCGACCAATGCTTTGAATTCACAAAGCTTTGTGAATGTCTGATCCTTTCTCTGCATAAAAAAATATTCAACATTTACGAGAATAATCATCTACAAATATAACATAATACCTATGTTTGGCAGTGGATACTGTCGAGAATGGTCCACACACATCTGAATGGACTCTCTCGAGAATAGACTCAGCTCGAATGTCTTTGTCTCCAAAGGAAGACTTGGTGTATTTTCCCAAAGTACAACCCTTGCATGTATCAACTTGCTCAAGCGTACCTTTGGGAAGATCGGTAGAGATTTGCTGCAATATCTTCAAAGCCCCATGATGCAAGTGGCCCAATCACCTGTGCCACAACTCGCTGACATCTCGGCTCAACATCTTTTCCGCTTTTGAACTCAAAGCAACACAATATTCTACCTCTATCTTATAGAGATTCTAAACTTGAATCCCTATCTTCTTTACTTGACTCGTGGCTATGTGTCAAAGGAACGCCTTTCCTTTCGAAAAGATCACATGATAGCCTCTATCCTCAAGCATGGTAATGGATACCAAGTTCTTCGTCAATCCGGGTACTTGCATAACATTCTTTAAGGTGGGTGGAGCCACATGCTCCCTCTAAAAAGTAGTAGTGCCCATACCAGTAACACTATACTTACGTCATCACCCATTTCGATATGCATCTTGAGGTCTTTCTCCTCCAGTTCACTAAATAACTCTTTGTCGCCGTCATGTGGAAAGAAGCTCCACTATCTAAGTACGAGACACTTCCTACCATTGAAGACACCATGTATGCAATGAGGGAAACGTCCAATTCTAATTGGGAGGCCAAAGCCTCGACCGCCGCTCCTCCTGAGGACTTCTCCTTGGACTTCTTCAATGGACAATTTGTAGTAAAGTGACCCATCTTGTGACAATGAAAGCATTTAACTTTCGTCATGTCCTTCTTCTTACCTTCATGATAAGAATATGATTTGGAATGATAAATTTTACCTTTCCCCTTCCTTGCCTTAATTGCTAAGGCACAATTCTCTTCATCATTAGTCTTTTATGAAGAGCCATCCCTGGTGTTCCTCCTGATCTCATCCTGCATCAAATCTGACCATAGTCATTCCCAATCTGGTAGCTTCTCCTGACCATTGACAAAGACCTGATAACTATGCTAACTCTTTGGGGGTCCAAGAAGAGCAAGGCTCACCAAATCCTCCTCAGCAATTGTGATTCAAACACTTATAAGTTCATCCTTGCATTGAGTGAACTTGGTCAAGTACTTTGGAATCGTCTTTCCTTTCTCCATCTTGATTTTACGAAGTTTATCCTTCCGTGCCAACTTCCTTTGATCGTTGCTATTCTGATACAAGTCCATCAATGTTTTCCACATAGCATGTGGAGTTTCCTTACCATGGAGACTCGAGACAATGTGGTCTCTAACTCCCTCAAGGGTTATCTACCTTTCCTTCGCTACACATTTCTTCCATTTGGCCAAGTTTTGTGCATCCTTAGTTGTTAGCTTGGGGACTTCTTGATCAATGAATTCCTTCAAGCCATTGTCTTTTAGCACAACCTCCATCTTGTCCCTCTAGGCTATGAAATTTGAGCTGCCTTCCAAGGCATACTCAAGCCTCAACCCATGGAACGCCATATGCCGATCCTGAAATATGTATGCGAATTCGACTTTCACCTGTAACCCATAAACTCGAAACTTCAAAATCTCCTTTAGAGAGCTGATTTTAGATCAACGATATCTCCTTCATCCGAACTCCGATTCGGCTTAATTTTTTTTTTTGAATTTGGGTATCTTTTCCCAAGGAATCCAAATCTGCAATTTGTTTTTGAAAATTTTGCACAAAACTTCTCTGCAAACTCTTGGCCCACAAAACAATCTTGCTCCAATACCATGTAGAGAAACCTGTAGATTCACAAGCTCATGTAATCTACTAAAATAAGAGACAAGAATCTACTTCTACTCTTTACAAAGGAAGCCCATAAACATCGAGCAAACAATAGTCAATAGAGGAAGAGAATCAAAGGCACTTAACACAATAAATATCTGGGGAAAGCCACAACTCAAAACCCCATTATCTATTTTGTATTAATTCAGAAAATCAAGATGAAATTACAATGCTTGTTCACTCTAAAACAATCCCAACTGTTGAACTGGTAAATCCCCTCTGCGGACAGAGGTGATCCCACTAGCCCAACACGGGCCTAGCAACAATCACACAACGCGAACACGCAGGTTCCTAATTGCAAATCAGAGATCGATGATGATGGCCTACCTGGATTCCAACGCTAATACTTGTAGAAGAATCGTCACTCCCGTTCCTTTGCTCCGGCTGGTCACAATCCCCACGATTCTCGTGAACGGACACCTGCACATGCAAAGAATGGCACAAATACAAGCATAAAATCCAATAGATGCAACTATATATCAGTCAGAAAAGATATAACTCAATCATCATTATAAAGACACATGAGTGGAACCATAATGATAGTCGTCTATTAAAGAGTAAAAACAGAGAAAGATACAACCAAGGTTCTGACGTTGAACCTCCTCTGACTGGGCGAGTAGCTAAATACGCCTTGCAAAAGACATTCCCTCTCTCAGAATTCCGGCAGCATAACGTCCCTATGCTTCACAATTCTTACTATCACTCTAGCAAAACTTTAGCACTCATAAAGACTCTAGCAAAACTAGCTTGTTTAATGCATGAGGACAGTTATTTATAGATGGAGAAGGGAGGAAGATACATTGTACCAGGACACCCATTGTGGATTGGCATTATCCCTGAAAAGCCACTCAACATAGTTGTCATGGATAAAAAATGACTTTCGACCTCTATCTTGAGGATTTTTCCCTCATAGAACTTCATGACAAGAGAGGAAAAAACATATGACTGCGCGTTGGCTAAAAATCATTGCCAAATTTAGGTGGCGTGGGTGTTGCTCTAGGACAGAGCGCCAATGGGCGCGCCCCCTTTTGAGGATCTGAGTCATTGGCGCGAGTAAGACACTGTGTACCTGCGCCAATGGAAAAAGGGCACTTTTTAGGGATAATTTGCAAAAGGTGTCTTCAGGGATCATGAAGTACATACTCAGGGGAACATAATGCAAGTGTTTTTAGGTTATGTCACTGGTCACAGGTCCATAAATGTGTCCTCCAATGTACGAAAACAAGGGTAACAGGGACGGTGACCAACGGTGACAAATTACTGTGTAACACCAACACTCAGCAAATTTAATCTCCAACTCATAAGCAAGCTCAAGGCCAAAGCTTAGCCAATTCACAAGCTCTCTAAGTCTCTATTCAAATGTGTAATTCCTATGAAGGATAACTTGTATTTAAAGGGAAATAAAGCCTCTAAAAATAGCGCAATCCCTTAAGGATCAATTCCTGATTACATGCACTATCAGTGCAACTTAGAAAAATCTAAAACAAATAGTACACTCTCCTTGTACTCTAGACTCAACTGGGTCTTTCTCAAAATCAACATGGATGAGTTTCTGATTGTTAGAAAATTAAATATTACGGAGCAATGTAACACATAAAATATTGCAGAAATATAAACACAGAAAATGCACAAAACAAGGGAGACACAGATATACGTGGTTCACCCAGTTTGGGCTACGTCCACCTCGAACAGCCAGTCCTTCCTTTCTATTATCCAGCAAAATGAAGAGACACAACCTACAACAAATCCGCTGTAATATCCTTTGTTTTCTCTCATAGTCTCACCTCTCTGTTTCTCGCTCACACACACAGAATACACATCTATCTCACAGCCTCAAATACAATGTCCTCATACAAAGAGAGGGGTTGCCTTATAGGTCAAAAAACCCTAAACTAAACATAGGTTCTACTGTCAGATCATCCGCCTAATGAACGGCCCAGATTGACTAGAAATTACTATACTTTTACAAGGCAAATTTACATCTG
>APFE031455190.1:24759-51657 GCA_000404065.3 Pinus taeda
CCCCCGCATCCCCCCGCGTGGAGGGGTGTACAAAACTTCCTGGGGTATACATCCGGCTGAAACAAAGACCTCTGAACAATCATGCTCCACACACAACACTGATGGTGGAATCTTCAGTTAACTAGAGTATCACTAATTGGGTCACTAGTGTCCCAACTGACTGTTTACTCACTATTAGTTCCTCAAACTGATTGGAACTAATTTAACTGGACTTAACTCAATAAACTAAGCGAACTAATTACAACTCATTCATAACTCATCCTGAACTCATATAAGTTAGGGAGAACATATACATGTCTTCTAAAAGACTTCCAATTCGAATTTCCTAAATTAATTAAGTTAATTAAACTTAATTAGTTATTTTCAAATTGCTATGAGAAAATAATTATATTTTAATTCACAATTTAATTCAAAGACAAATTAAACTGAGATTTCTTGTTGCCATTTCTCAACATATAGCACAAGGGCAAGTCACCAACATAAATCATTTTTACTAATGCGTAGAGAAGTACTCCAAGCTTATGCAACATTGAACACATGTATTATAATCACATTATTTCCATTCTACAAGAGGACAAATCTAGATAAAGAAGACCCTTATGCTTCTTTAAAAAGAGATATTGTTGCTTTTAAGAATTTAGGAGGTATAGTTCTAATTGGCGACTTTAATGGTAGGACAACAAACAATCGGTGCATTCAGTTGGAAAGTGATGGGAATTTGGACAACAATCCTATTTGGTTAGAGGAGAATGAAGAGCACACGTGGAAAAGGACTTATCAAGATGGGAATGGGAATGTGTCGCACTTTGGAGTTGAGTTGTTAGGCTTATGTAGCCTCTGTGACATGGTAATTTGTAATGGCATGAAAGCTGGGCCAACATTCAGTGGCATCACGTGTAAAACATACATGGTCAAAGTGTGGTGAACTATGTAATATGCTCTGAGAGCTCTATTTGCAATTCATTAGAGTTCAATATTGAGGCTTGTCCTATTGAGATGAATTCTGACCATATGCCTCTTTGTATTAAGTTGGACATACACTCAAGTGAGATACAAGAATGGTAGACCCAACAATGCCATAAGAAAGTGCATGCAAATGGAAGAATCCTCCTAAATCAAGAAAACCAAGAGCTCTTTGCTACTACTCTAGAAAAACATTTTCATTGGGAAAAAATCAACACACAAAACAAAGAAGACAATACAGAAATAGAATGCATTGATAGGAATTCCCTCTAATCCACAAATCCTTAAAGGTGTGCAAAAGATCTCAGCCTAAGAAGGGGGTCTCAAACACCATTCCAACTAATCCTTGGTATGATGAAGAGTGCAAGGCTGCTAAAAGATCTGTTAAGGGGAAGGAGGCAGAAAGTGAAAGCAGGAAAAAGTATAAAAATCTGATAAAAAAAGAAGAAGAAATTTATGTGACTTCAAGAATAAATGAATTAATCTCTTTGGGAAAGCACAACCCCAAAGGATTTTGGCAGGAACTAAAACAAAAGAGAAAACAAATAGATAATAATATCTCAGACACTCATTGGTTGGAATATGCAAAGCTTCTCTATGAGAGAAATCAAGAGAAAAGTAACCCCCCCATAATCAACTCTACAATTGTGTTATTTTCAGTGGAGGATGTTAAGAGCGGTATAAAAAAATTAACGAGTGGTGAAGTCCAAGACATTGATGGGTTACAGGCAGATTTCTTAAAATGGGGTGTTGAGATATTGGCCCCAATCATTAAAAGGATCTTCAACAACATCATGCTGGGCAATTTTCCAGTTGAATGGACAACAAGTGTTGCTATCCCTCTTTACAAAAATGGAGACACCAATAATCCCTCTAATTATCATACTATTATGGTCAATCCTCTTCTTGGAAAATTGTTTGGGAGCATGATGGAACGTAGAATCAGCAGTTAGGTAGAAAAAGAGGGTAAAAGAGCAAAAGGACAGGCTGGTTTTAGGCCAAGGCACTCTACAATTGATCATTGCATCACTCTTAGGCACTTCATCAAAAAAGTATGGGACATTCAGGGTGGGGAAGTCTTTTGTTACTTTGTTGATTTCAAAAAAGATTTTGACTCTGTTCCTAGGGATAAGCTTTGGAGAAGAATGGAAGAGCTTGGAATTCCAAATGAATATAGAGTTGTTGTCCATAAACTGTATGAGAAAGTTAATTCTAAAATCAGAACTAAAGAGAACTTTTCATAATGTTAGTGACATTGGGGTCAAGCAGGGGTGTCCCCTCCCCCCACTCTAATTGGTTTATATATTGACAAGTTAGAAGAATGGCTAAACAACACCAATGGAGAGGGTATTCAAATATAGGGGTATGTGGTGAAGCTACTTTTGTATGTTGATGATCTTATCTTAATTGCAAAATTTGCCCATGGTTTGAGAGAGCATTTGAAGGCCTTAAAGCTCTTCTGTTAGGAGGTTGGGATGCAAGTAAACACTCGCAAAACCAAAGTCGTGATCTTCTTTTTGAAATGAAAAAAGCAACATGCTAGCTTCATATTTGAGGAAAAATCATTGGAGATAGTGGAAGAGTACAAATACCTGTGAATTATTTTTCACAACAGGGTCAGTTGGGAGGCATGCATAACTAAAAGGATCCAAGGGGGTTGGAGAGCTTCTTACCTTCTTCAGAACAGATGTAGGAAAAGAAAATTATGGGACTAGAGAACCAGGAAAACACTTTTTGGAGTGTTGGTTACCTCGGTTGTCCTATATGGATATGAAGTTTGGGGGAGCAACATGTCAAATCACAAGTGGAGACAACTAGAAATAATTCAAAAGCACTTAATCATTAGTAACCTCAAAGTCAAGTCAATAGTCCCGTATGAGATCCTTCGAGTTGAGGTTTGAATGTTTCCGATGGAGGCTTCAACAATGATCCATTTGTTAAGTTATCTTAAAAAGGTGGAAAGAATGGAGGCACATCGTTGACCCAAGATGATTGCTGTAGAGAAGTTAAAGCATAGGAAGAAAACTTGGAGGAAGCAAAATGACAAATGGATGAACAAATGGGGAATTAATTGGCAAGATTGTCCTAATTCTAAAGAGGAGATAAAAAAATTGGGTGTTTGAAAAATTCAGGACTGCCATGTGGGAAAACAGGTTGGCAAAAAAAAAAAAAACAAACTTCAATCCATCACAATAAAAAACTTCAACCCATACAATCACATGAAGAAAAGACTTACTTGAGTGCCGCAATCAAGGGAAAGGCTAAAATTTTAATAGCATAACTGAAGACTAGATCTCACTATCTTAGGTGCGAAACAAGTAGATGGATAATCCCCAAGGAAGAGTGGGAAGAAAGAATTTGCATCTTTTGCAGGATAGGGGTTTTTGAAACCGAGTGACACTTCATCATGGAATCTCTGACTTATGAGGACATTCATAATCAGTTTGAAAGTGATCTAAAGGTGGATAGTTTGAGCAAGTTGTTTGAGGAAGCAAGGCTTCACAAAACTACAAATTTCTTGATCAGAATTCACGACAAAAAAACTGTTATAGAAGGAAACTTGAGAGTGCAATATCTTATCTGATGTAGAGGCTAGGTCCCTTAAACTGTTGAGTCTCGTTTACGACATTAAAACTATCTAATCTAAAATTGGGCTAGAGAAAGCTTACGATAGAAAAAAATAAAAATAAATCTAAAATTGCCCCAAAGCGAGCTTACCATAGAAAAAAATAAAATAAATTATGATCACACTATTATTTGAATACACGAGAGCTATAAAACAGTGTGAATTTAAATAGATTCATTGCATAATGCCACTATGGTGTCGACACCTTTGTTGCTAGTGTTTAATTTTAGTCCAAGGGAAGAAATATTAAAAAGCACTATAAAAACGCATGTATGGTTGGATAATGGCCACTATTTTCTCGACACCTATATACATGCATTTTTAATTTTTTGTTGTTCTTATTGTTTATTTAATATAGTTTGTGAGAAGGAGAGTTAAAATCACTTTAAAAGAGCACCTTACTTTTTATACAAATTAGTGGTTGCCAAAGTTTGGAAGTTTTATATTTTTAATTATGAAAATAGACGAAACGTCAGCATTCTGTCTACGCAGAAACGCAGGAAAACATCATATATATATATAAAAGTGAAAATAAAAAATAATAACTGCTTCTCCGTGGGAGGGGATAATTGAAATTGCGCCATACTGAACTAAAAGAACATTAGAAAATGAGCAGTTCCCGTTTCTCACGAGTTTCGAACCAACAACCTATCAATCACCTCGATAAAACCACAACCCCCCATATTCAAACGCTTTGACCGTGGAAGCTTTGATTTCCGCCAAATTTGGGGGAGAAAGATAAAAATCCCCAAATTTAGTCGCGATAGGGTTCTCCCAGCTTTCTACCCTTTCATCATGATTATTATAATTACAAGGAACGATGTCGAGAAATTAAGTGGAACATATGTCCAAATTTAGATGATGTTTGCATTGTCACCCCCTTTCTAGCGAGCGGGCGGCTCATGATAAGAGTCGGTCCATGCATGCCATGCCCATCCCAACCATTCACATCATCTCTCCTTTAGTCTCGTCTCGCTGAGGTCGTCCCACACGTAACTCATATGGTAAAATTCAAAATTTCAAAATTTCAAAGGCTCTCTTATTTTCGATTTTTATCGAACAACAACGTCCACAGTTTGACCTCCTCTTCTCTCCGGTTAAAACACGCAGAGTGGCGCCAACGCCTACCACACCCACCCTTACCGGAAAATCCCCGGTAAACAACTTTAAACCTATGACGTGGTAACATCTCGTTCGTTGAAAGAGCGCACAAAAACCCATTAACATTGCTACCCTTCAAATTTTACTTGTTTCTGCACGTGGTCTCCGCAGTAAGATTTCTTCCTTCTCTTTAGTTAAAAAAATATAAAAAGATAAGAAATTATTTTCGAGAATAAAAATATTCTAATATTATTTTTGGGTTATAGCCAAGTTTTGAATACAAAAATTGTGTGCTGTAACAACATCACTTCGAAAACAATACAGGGGAGGAGCAGGAGGAGAAAGGGAAAGGAAGAAAGGAGAGTGGATCTCTCGGCTTGGTACCCTAGCTCACCTTGCCTCAACTCGCCTTGCTTGGTTTTTGCAGGTCGGATGTTCGATCCTTTCACGGCGGGCTTAGATTTCAAGCTTTACCGGATCGGCATCAACGTTTTCGTCAATACAGTTTAAATTTCGGCCCTAGGCAGATCTATTCAGGCATCTATTTATTGCTATCGCATTCACTCTTATTCTCTTCCAGGTTGCAGGAGCCTTCCGCTGCTGTGTGCTTACATCCTCTGTTTGGTTCTCGTGAGTTCTCGCCACAACTTTTTCTATTTGTTATTCATTGGAATACATCGATTTTACGAAAATAATTCTTTTTGCTCTCCTATTTAAATGATTTCGGATTCTCGTAGCTGGTAAATTTAAAAGTTAAATGCATCGGATAGGTGTTTTCCGAGATTTGGTTCAACACAAGTAGCAAAGAAAATCCAGCTTTACCTTGTATCCCGTCTTCAAAGCTGTTAAATTCATGGCCATATTTATCATTTTCAAATAGTAGTTTTGCCGCTGATTATTCATTATTTTGGCAAAACCCTCTAATTCGTTAATTTATAGTTTTTTCCTCATTACCAGGTTAAAGCACTATTATCCATTTCTGTAAATATTAGTTTTTTAAATTTGTGGCAGTGTTTCTTTGTCGCAGAGAGGTGTAGATTGGTGGCTAAAAAACTGAGCTACAGGTGAAGGCTTTGGTTAATCTACAGCGCCGCCAGGGGATCTTCTCTCGAATCTTGGAACGCTTCCGTGGATCCGCCGCGGAAGTGGCCTGAAAAATTCCCCGTACGCCTGTAATTTAGCTCTGCTGAACTTGTGAGTAAACTCTACACTTTTTCCCAACTTCCACGGATTTTTCAAATTCAAATTCAAATTCATTTAAAATTTGAGCCAAACTCCATACTAGGCTCCTTTTTTAGAAATTATTGTTTTTTCGCATTTTACTTTTGGTTTGTACATTTCAACCTTTGCATTTAAGTTTTCTTCGCAGCTTCCCGATCGGTCTGCTCCTTCCTAGTGATAAATGTTGTTATCGTTGTGTTCTGTTCCAAAGGCCATGGGCGATCAACAGGTTGCTTATCTCGGGGACTCGGAATGATTTTCGTTCCCTTTATTTGGGAGTTTTGATAAAGAAAAATAACGAAAATGGCCTCTTCAAGGAAACCGAGAATTTCTAGCAAGCGCACTGGTAAAGCCACAGAGGGAGCTGCGGAGAAAGATGACAACGGTACATATAAAAACAGGCAACGGGTTAGTACTGTCTGTTCTTGGAATGGATATAGGACTTTATTTCTCAGATTGTATGCCAGGAAGTCAATTTTTTTAAAGACACTTCTTGGAAATTTTCTCAAAAAACGTTTTTCAGGATAACGTAATCTTCTTCTCGATTCTAGTGATGCATTTGCTTTAGTTTCCGCATATCTTTCAATCAATTTTCTGTGGTTTTGTTGTCCTTTTCTCATTCTAATCTGCCATGTTGTCATTTATCATATTTTCAGCATTTACTGGTTAATGCGTGATATGATTTCTCTACAATGGTTTTCAGCCATCTTTAGATTTTCAAAAATTCATTTCACTCACTTGAAAGCCAAAGAAATTAGTTTTAATGACAGAACATGTGCTTTACATTTATATTCAGAGCTCAAAATTGCAACACACTGCATGTGCAAGGAAGTGCACTTGAGTAGCATAGCTTGGTACTGTAAAAGTAGAATCAACAATGAAACAAAAGCTGATAAAAGTATTCTCTCTTTCTCAAACTGTTGTCAATGTGAAAGCTCAACTATGGGTATGGACAAATATCAAAATTAAAAATATTAGAGGTTGATTCAATGCATTGGAAGACATTTACATAGTAACGTTATTGGGTTATCAGAACAACTGTTCACATTGAAAGTGTAGATGAGAAGTAAAGCACAACATTGACAACATCATTAAAGCATTTTAGCAGACATTTAAGTTTGAGTTATAGCGAATTATAGTAGATTTTCTAGCTCTCATTCTCGAATCATGTTTCTGGAATTAATCGTATAAGGCATTAAAGGATGAATCATGGCATGTACATTTATAGTTGTATACATGAAGGAAGACTGCTGGTTATCCGTTTTACAGTGGCAGTTAACATAGTATATTGATTGTCTTGTTTATGGTACAAGAATCGAACCATGTACTTCATAGTTTCATCACATTATTCATGTTCTTTTTAATGATTAAAGCAGACAATTCCACTGAGAACCAGATGCAATGTCTTTCATCTATGTTTAGCATGTATGTTTAGACATGCTTGTAGGATGTAAGTTTATCCTATGCGTATCAAAACAATTTAAGATAGAAAATTACTCTTAAGGGATACATACTTATTGTGCGGCCTATTATAGCATTACAAGGGTTAATGTATTTATGACATGGCCTTTAATAACATTATAAGGATATATGTTTTGGTATTTACTATGTAGTCTATTGATATACATGTTTCTTATGTTTTGGATGTGTGATGGAGGATAGTTGATGATTGGATAGAGTTAGCACTATGTTAAGTCCATTTGTCTTATGATGTTAATGTGGTGGGTTGATGCATGTTGTCTTGGTCTGATTTTCCTGGGTGATATAACATTGTGATATTGGACATCACCTAGGGGGAATGTGTTTAAAGATGTTATAAGTTAGTAGCCTTGTTGATGTACTTTTTCTTGAGTTTTAGTCATAGTTGGGGCTTTGATGATCTAGCCTTTCCTTAAGGTTGGATGATGTGTTTGTGATATATTAGACCCTTGGTGGTACACTCTCTTTTTGAGGATATTTTGCATACTATCTATTTTTGGATGGGCAAGCATTGTTGGAGAGGCCAGTGTCCATATACCATTTGATATGGATGACCATTGATTCTGGAGGGATCTAACTACATAATTTTATTATTTCTTTGACTTGTCATGTAGTTAATAGATAATTTTATTGTAAGAGAGAAGAAATTCCCTCTATAAGAGTAGGAGTTTTCTCTCCTTTTGTAGCTGTTGGGAATTCACGGATTGAAGGACTTCTCCCCTTGGGCTATGTTGTACATCATTTTGGCAAGCTCAATGGAAGATCAAAGGTATTGCTTCTATTTAATATGAGGATTTTATGTTTGTACCACTTTTGATATGTTTATTGTTGTTGGAAACCCTTGTAGCTTTTGATGGATTTGGGGTTGCACACCTTCATGGAGCTTCTTCTTCCTTCTTGGCATTTGATCATTTGATAAGGATATCTTGGTGGAGGAGTTTCACTTCTCTTCTTGGTGGATGGTGATATCATGGTTTTGGTGCTACTTGCATATCCTTTTGCTTGATGGATCACTCACTTGACATATGGAAGTTTGCTATTTCATGTGTTAGCTTCTTCTTGGAGCATTCCAGTGAACTTGTATGATGGTGATGTTACATTATTTATGTCACTAGGAGGGGGTGTTCTACATGTTTGTCATATTTTGGATGTGTGATGGGGAATACTTGATGAGATAGAGTTAGCACTTTGTTAAATCCCTTTCTCTTAAGATGTTAAAATGGTGGGTTGATCCATGTTGCCTTCGTGTGATTTTCCTAGGTGATAGAACACTGTGATATTAAACATCAGTTGGGGGAATGTGTTTAAAGATGTTAGAAATTTGTACCATTGTTTGTTTATTTTTTTCCTAAGTTTCAGTTGTAGTTCTTTTTTTTTGGGGGGGGTGGGGGTGGTGTGTGTGTGTTTCCTTAATGATCTAGCCTTTTCCTAAGGTTTGATGATGTATTAGACGCTTGTTGGTGGTGAACCCTCTTTTTGAGTACATTTTGCATACTACTCTCTATTTTTGGATGAGAAAGCTTTGTTGGCGATGCTAGTGTGTTGAGAAGTGTAGCTTGGGAGGTACTCCCACATGTCTAGGGTACTTGACTTGTGTGGATTTGACCTACAAAAAGGACTTGGTTGGCCAAAGTACCCATGTTAGTGGGCTTTGGACCCAATGTTGTGGGCTAAAGACCCAAAGATATTCATTGTTTATTCTAATTGATGTAAGAGGACACTTTTAATGGAGTTAAGGGCTCCTAATTCAATCAATTAGAGATATATAAATACGAGAGACCTAAGGAGAGGTCATACACACAATAGAAACTCGTCTTGTGATCACATTTTCCCAAGAAGGAAGTCACAAAACCTAAAGGACAAGCTACAGTTGAAGGAGAGCGAGTTTTTATGGTTTGATTTGGGTTAAGAAGAGGTTGAGTCTCAAAGGCTAGGGCCGAATTTCTGTGTGTGATCTGTGCCCTAAAAAGGGCTTTGTCCAAGCCAAGATAAGGTGAAGGAACAACCACCAAAATTTTGTTTAAGTTTGGTTTTGTTCTGTGCAAAGGGAAGAGGGACAAGCCTTGGAAAGAGGCCTAACAAGCCTCAAACTTGTCTGCAGTGGAGGACCGAAGGGCCTCAGAAGGTTGTGCAGGTGCCCTTTGGTAAGGCCGAAATTGGCCTCAAATTTGGAACATAGGCAACAAAAGATTTAAGGCAGAGAGAGAACGCTGTGTGACAGTGTGGAGGGCTGTTGAGTTGGAGGTTTGAAGTTTGTTCATCAAGAAGGATTGGATAACAATGTCTAAGGGCTGATATGCAGTGATGTAGAAGGGTTAATTCACTGTGAGAAGCTGAGTTGATTTGGAGCTGATATATGCAAGGTATTTGAAGGAGTAAATACATTGTGAGCAGCTGGTATGCAGAGACACTAAAGGAGCAATCTCTTTGTGAATAAAAGAGGCAAAGGCTTTCCATGTGTCAATAGCAGGTGGACAAAAAGGGTTGGAAGCTAGCTACAACAAGCAAGTCAAGTTTTGTCCCTGTTCTTTGGGAAGATTGAGGGTTAAAGGGAGGTGACCTCAAGCCCTAGGTGTATACTAGTGTAGATTATTGTCTTATATTAGGGCTTTGTAAGGGCCATGAACTCTCGTACGAGAGCCCTACGTTTGTTTTATTGAGGGTCAAATATTTGTCTTGTGTATTTATTTGATTCACTACTATTACATTTCCATTGTGCAAAGTGCTTGTAGTTGTGTATTTTAATGTCCTTATAATTGTGATTAGATATAAACCACTTCTGGGATACTAAAGAAAAATGAACATGGTATCAGAGCTACTTTGAAGGGACATCTAAATCAAAGTATTCACAACAAGAAGCCTAAGAGGGAGCTGATTGATTTTTGTTGAAGGACTAACAACATGGCAAAGTTGGTTTCTAGTTTGAGGTATGAGGACAAGTTGGAAGGCCTATCCAACTATAGTCCTTGGAAAGAAAGGATTAGGTTGGTCTTGTTGGTGAACAAGATATGGGACTCTAGATTGCATGTGGAGGTTGACAATAAGAGTCAGAACACTGTTAGAGGGTCAGGTATGATGCCATTCAGGATGGAGTAAGGAGGGCTGCTACGAGTCTAGGATGTGTTGTGGGTATTGGAGCTCAAGTGCAGCATGTTGTCTGTCTTAATGATCGAGGTGAAGGGGTTTGAGTTCATATTCTAGGATGGGAAGGCGATACTCAGGCCCAGTGGCTCTAACTCCATTGGAGTAGTCATTGGAGTTAGGGAGAGTGGTCTATACAAGTTGAAGGCAAGCCTATAGATCAAGGGAAGAAGTAGGTTTCTAGGACTTGGAGGGAGTCAAGTTTGAGTGAGACTTTGCAGGTTCAGAGGGAGAATCTGCAATCGAAGAAGGGTGCATGGTCAGTGGGAAGTGAGGAGACTTCTACAATTGGCAAGAAGGAACCATGGAATGGCCTGAAGATCTACATTATAATAGTAAATTACTCAATACTTGAGCAAGTTATAGTAATGTCCTCTTCAAATTAATTGCCCAAGTTAGGATGTAGTAACCTATTTAACCTTGAAGGCTATAGTCATTTAAAAAGGGGGAATCATTATTTAATGTTCCTCAAGTAACATTAGATAATAAAAATTAAATGTGAGGTAAATAGAGGGAAGCTTGCAAGTCACTCAAATAGGAGGGGAAAGCCCCAAAGAGAATTTATTTTCTTGTGCTAAGGTGCTTGGAGGGTTTTAAGATTTATTTTCTTTGATTGGTTTGGGTGGTGAAAGATTCCATTGTAGGCCATCCTCTTATCTTTCCTTGCTACATGATTGAATTTTGGTTGGAAACAATATTTTTGTGGTAGTGTAGGGCTGGAAACTTTCTTTTTCTGGTAGCATAGAGCTGGAAACGATCTCTCAAAGGTAGCAAAGGGATGGTATTTGCCTTTTTGAGGTAGCAAAGAGCAGAAGACTATTCTCTAAAGCAACGAAGGGTTGAATCCACCTCGCTGGGGAAGTGTAAGGTTGGTAAATATCTTCCTAAGGCAAGGAAGGGTGATATTTGATTATTGGAGGCAACAAAGTGTTGGATTCTAACAACAAGCCGAGTTCAAGACAACAAAGGACCACAAGGAGGGTTTAAAAGGGGTGCCGTTGGCTGGAAGCTAAGACAACGAAGGTGATTATAGGTGGAACAAGGTCTTAGCAACATGTTGAAGGACTATAGCAGATCAACGAATCCATGTGGCTAAGATCAAAACAATTTGTGTGCCCAATTGCTGAATAACAGTGGATAGTTTTAGTTTCTAAAATTAAATTTGTGTTGTTACCCTTATTGGGTAACTATGGATCTTGTGTTGTATAGTAAGATTGTTAGTGGCTGGTTAGTTTGGCCCTAATTTACAGTGGATGTTTGAGGAAACAACTATGGCTTGAGTACTTTATTATACTATTGTGCATTCAATAAAGATCATCACTATTTAATAAACTAATGAGTGTTGCAACATTGCTGTGAGATACAATTCTGTCTTGTGTTAATTTGAAACCTCAACTCATGATTGCACCCTAAGGGTAATCTCCCTAAGAGGGATATTACAGTGGTATCAGAGTCGTGTATCCTTCCAGCTTGGGAGCATATGATTTTTGGATACTTTTGGAGGCTAGGAAAAACATTATTGTTAGGAAGAAGAAGGGTGCCAACAATTTCATCATGGTGGACGAGGAAGAGCAGCCACTAGAGATTGACCCCTTAGACATCTTGGGGCAGCTAGCAAGAGGGTTCAACAAATGGCTCAACAGATGGTGCAAGGGCAACACCAGATGGCACAAGGGCAGTAGCAGATGTCCCAATTTGATACCCAAGTTTTGGCAAATCTGAGTAATGCGGGTAATAATGGTACTAATTGATCTAATAGAAGTAGCCAAAGTTTGGTTGAAGGAAGTGACAACCATAATCTTGGTCCTTTTAACATCTTTGTATAAACTAACATAGGGGCAACTAGTAGGAGGATCCCTAGACCACTTCTACCCCAGTTTCTAGATGGTCAGGGAATAGTAAACCAAGGACCTACAAGACAAAACAAAGATTTTTCAGAATATTTCTGGGAGTATTTGTCACTAGAAGAGGATGTTTGAGTAGCTATGACCTTTACAAAGTTTAGTAACATTAAGTACAAAAATAGGGCTAGGTATCATAATAGGGGTACACAACAGAACTATGATCTACTTTGCAATGTTGGGAAGCTGTCCATCCCCTCCTTCGATGCGTCATCCAAATACTCAACAAGGTCTTGGGTACAAAAGTTAAACACTTACTTACAACTTATTGCAATGTTTGAAGCAGAGGCCATCAAATTTGCACCTTGCATTTTGGAGGTTAAGCTCATGAATGGTGGTGCCACAGATTGGTGACCATAGGACATTCTAGCATTACTTCTTACATGGACTTCATACAAAGGTTGATACATCGGTTTGACAGGAAGGATCCAAAGATACACTATAGGGAGCTATCATAGTTCAAGTAAACTGAAACACCATATGCTTATATTTAGAATTCCAACAAATAGTTGTTATGGTGACAAACATCTAAATAAAGGTTGATCACCTCTTCACAAAAGGTTTAGCCAGACCACTTGATGTTTGGGTCAAGGCCTTCAAACCCACCCCCTTACAAGATGCCATCACTAAGATGTGAGACATGGAAGGTGTAATACCTAAAGTGAAATTTCCATGCAAACCACTTATCACTTAGAAGAACAAAGATAAGAGGCCATTTTAGAAAGAGTGGGCTGGGAAGGACAAGTTGGATGATAGACATGGAGCAAGCTAAGAAGGAAGAAACTCCTGCTTCAATACATGGGAACTAGGTCATAGATGTTTGGCCAAGGGAAAGGTCCACTATATTGAGGTCTTGTCAGAAAGCGATGATGAAGAAGATATAAGGCCTTGTAGCACCAAGCAGTGGGCCTAGCAATTCAAAGGGGGAGCAGTTCCATGAGGAAGCTAAGGTGGTTGAGAGGCCTTCTAGAGGGATTAAGGGTGGTGCTATCACCTCTCTTTTTGGAGTCCCTATGCAAGGACCTGTGGTTCATAACTCGTCCGCCGATGCGAAGTGCGAAGGAGAGCGCACGAGCTAATGAGCGACACTTGAAATATGTGCGAAAGTGTTGAGCAGTCATATGTTTATACGGTGGACAGCATGGGCGTTCACCTAGTCAAGCCGATGGTAGAAGGTTGTGTTTGGGTGCGTTGGTCGACGGGCCGACCAACCACAAACGTTAACGAAGGCATTGGTTGATGATTTGTAAGGGTCGGCCAAGGGAGAGTGGCATGACTGCTGGACAACGTATATATTAGCAATGGATGATGGCATTTGAGGCATCACACATCGACCTTCGATCAAACAAATAAGGCACAGTTCACACGAAGATACAAGGAAAGGTGGGAGTTGGGAGTGTAGCCGTATGCGCCCAAGTTTGGGCAAGGCCGCACGAGATATCGCACGAAGGTGTATCGGGTGGAAGGCGTAGGGCGAGGAGCGCTCGCCGGTTGAACGAAGGAGCACGGGTGAAGGCGTCGGGCGCCTGGTTGTGCGAAGGCGTCCACGAGTTCTTGTGCAGCTCGGGTGAGCGCCCGCCCGTCGTGTGAAGGCAAACGCGAGGGTGTCTTGGTGACTCGGGTGAGGTTGCCCGCCCACCGTGCGAAGGTAAATGAAGGGTGACTCAGGTGAGGTTGTCTGCCTGTCGACAAGGTTTGGTTGTGAAGTTTGGTTGGCAGCTCGTGTGAGGGCGTCTGCCCGACTTGGGCAAGGAAATCTTGGCTATCACACAGAGGTGTGATGATGATGTAAATTTAGCTAAGTATGAAACTTGGGGTTTCCAAGTATACTTGTAAAGCATTGTAACTTTGTAATGTTGTATAATATATTATTCGGGCAGACTCATTGTTCAAGGAGTTGCCCCTCCCCGCCCCTCCCTTTATACTGTGCAGTTGTGTTCTTCATGTATAATTGCTGTTGATAATGAATGTGTATGGGTGTTCATTGGTATAAAGGAACTTTAATAATTACTTGGTTGAGAAACACAATCTAAGTAGGATAAGTGGTTAGGCGTAGTCCACGAACATAAGTATTGGTGAAAAGAAAGTGTTCGATGGTGCCGCACTTCGCCAAGCGCGGTTGAAAGACTAACCGAGGCTCCGGCGTCGTGACACCCTAGGTGCTACATCTTTAGGATCGGGAATGTCATACAGGGACAACGAGTCATAGCCTTGGTCGATGGTGGAGCAACTCATAACTTCATCGATGCAACCTTGGTGGCAAAAAGAGGTATTTCCATATAAGAGTTTGAAGGCTTTAACGTTGTAGTGGATGATGGATACAACATGACATGCACATAGAGGGTTCAACACTTGGACTTGACACTAGGCAATTACACATTTATCGATGACTTCTATATTGTGGCTCTTGCAGACACCAATGTTGTATTGGGGGTACATTGGTTATATTCGTTGGGAAAGTTCTCAATGAACTATCAATTAATGGAGATGGAATTTATGGCCTCAAATGGCAAGAAGGTAGTGTTGAGGGCTTTATCTAGTACTCCTTGGACTATTTTAGCTAAGAGAATGGAGGTTTTAGTTTGTAGTGTGCGTGATTGAGTGCTTGTGCAAGCAAACAACTTGAGGAAATGGGTGGTGCCAACTGCTTTGTTGCTGCTCATTATTCTCACATTTACCCCACAACACAATCCCCATCTAACAACCAACATGGAGGAAGCAAGCCATTTCGATGAGAATGCAAGCACTTCGAAGGTGCAGGAAGGCATTAGTGAATCCATTCTTGATGTACTCACTATGGATGCAAATGTTGTGTAGAGGGAGTTAGACACTGTTTCTTGGAAGATATTGCAGGTTAGTGGTCAAAAATTCAACTTCCAGGCAGATGTTTCAAAACTGATGGACATCCTCATCAACTCTCTTTACAACAAGAGAGATGTTACATTTTCATTTGGGCATCTAGTTTCTAGGCAGATGTAATCCATATAGAAGACAATACATAGAAAAACAAGTACACTGATGGTTGGCAAAGTCCCACTTGGAAGTGAACATTCTATTAGGGTTCAAACAATGACTACTATTGATGCAAAGGATGTTCTTGGTACCATAGAACAAATCATGAAAATAATTGATAAAGGAGTAGATAATGTTTGAATCATTGTTTAGGGTAAAAAAGAAGCAAATGCTTTCTATGACATTAAAGATACCCTTGAACAAAAGGGCTATGATATGATATTCCTCTTATAAAGAGGAAAATTATCAAAAGTATGGAAGGGCAATGTGAAGTGGCACAAACCATGGAAGCCTTTTTGATCGTATGAGTTAATATGGTGATTCTCCTAGGGGTATGGTGGAATGAACATTTGAATTTGCATGCATTAGTCGAAAGTTGGATTTTCATAATTTTGTGTTTTAAATGAAAACAAGCAATCCTGTAGTCATGGTTCAAGCATATCTTTTACTTGTTGCAGAGATTGATGTCTAAGGATTGGATTATCCATTTCATTAGGAGTTATTGAACTTGGTGAAGGTGAAGATGGACACATGAAGTTTGTAATTGGCATTGGAACACTTTTGCAAGATGGTTTTGGTGATATTATTCGAGTTCCCCTTAGAACCTCTACAAGAGGAGATTAATCCTTGTAGAGGACTTGCAAATCTTGGGATCCAAGCTCCAAAGCTAGGAAAAGGACTGGATCCTTTTGAGGAGAAGCATCATCATTACTTTCTTTCCAATGCAGGATTGACCAACTTGTAATACAAAAGGAGGGTGAAGAGGTAGATTACAGAGGAGTTTTACATTGCAATGGTTTTGTTCTAATGCCAATGTCCCTTGACTAGTTGAAGACAATAGAGAAGAAGCCAATTTGTAAGGCTTTAGATATGATTTGTCGAATTGCAAAAGGGGACCTTGATGAATCAAATGCAAGGGGAAAATCAGATATGGAAAGGAAAAGAAAGTTTGTCAGTTCTGTAATGAGTTTGGCAAAACTTCTGAGATTTGAGAGCACAAAGTTTGGCAATCGTTGGACGAATACATATCAAGAAAAAAACTGGGCCAAAAAGACATGTTACATCACAAGATCTAGCAAGGAGCAACTGAAGAAGTCCCCATTCCTTGATAAATTAAAGAAGAAAAACTATGAGGTTACTTTCTTCATAGACCTAGTCAATAAGTACTTAATGCAATACTTAAGGGATTATGAGGACAAAATTTTTATAATGTTTCAAAAGAAGGCCTTGAGCTTAAGAAGGATACAAAGGACGCCATGTGGGAAGGGGAACAGATATTGTTGTGACAAATATTGTTGTGTTCGACTCTGCAATTGCTTGAGGACAAGCAATGTTGGGAAGGGAGGACTGTAATGTCCTCTTCAAATTAATTACCCATAGAAAGATGTAGTAGCCTATTTAACCCTATAGGCTATAGTCATTAAAAAAGGGGGAATTATTATTTAATGTTACTTAGGTAACATTAGATAATAAAAATTAAATTTGGGGCAAATGGAGGGAAACTTGCAAGCCACTCATTTGAATTTAGGAGGGAAAATCCCCAAAGAGAATCTATAAAAGGAAGGAAGGAGAGTCATTATGATCATCATGGATTGTTATTCTTCTTGATTTGGGGTTGAGGCTCTTGGAGGGCTTTAAGGCCCCTTTCCTCTGATTAGTTTTGGTGGTGGAAGATTCCACCCTGGCGAATCCTCCCATCTTTCCTTGCTACAGGATCGAATTTTGGTTGGAAACTATCTTTCTATGGTAGCGTAGGGTTGGAAGCTATCTTTCTGTGGCAACATAAGGTTGGAAACTATCTTTCTGTGGCAACATAAGGCTGGAAACTATCTTTATGTGGTAGTGTAGGGTTGGAAACTATCTCTGAGGCAACAAAGGGTTGAGATCCTCTTGGAGGGCTTTAAGACCCCTTTCCTCTGATTAGTTTTGGTGGTGGAAGATTCCACCCTGGCGAATCCTCCCATCTTTCCTTGCTACAGGATCGAATTTTGGTTGGAAACTATCTTTCTATGGTAGCGTAGGGTTGGAAACTATCTTTCTGTGGCAACATAAGGCTGGAAACTATCTTTCTGTGGCAACATAAGGCTGGAAACTATCTTTATGTGGTAGTGTAGGGTTGGAAACTATCTCTGAGGCAACAAAGGGTTGAGATCTGTAGCCAAGGGCAAAAGACTATTCTCTGAAGTAGTGAAGGAGAGTCTAACTTCTCGAGGCATCGAAGGGTTGAATCTGCCTCACTGAGGTAGCACAAGGTTTGTAAATATCTTCCTAAGGTAGTGTTGACGGTGCTGGACCTGCCAACATTTAGGGGATCTACCCAGTATGAAGTCCCAACTAGATCTCACACTGTTTGGGGTAGGAGTCCCATCTGGTATGATGGCTCGGTTGTCATTATCTTAAAGATATGCTTTAGCTCTTGCTTGTCAATAAGTGAGAGTGGTATACTTAGTCTTCAAACAACGAGGTCGTGTGCTTGGTGAGTGCTTAGTGTTGCTTGTGTCAAAGTTCTTTCACTGCAGAGGGAGAGGGAGAGGGTGAGAGTGAGTCTCAAGTCAAAAGGGAATTGTCCCAACTTTGTTAGAGACACACAACACGACAAGACATGCGCAACTTTTGGCAAAATAGTCCACACGGATGCGACAGTCACGAACATAAAGTGAATAGATAACACGTACAACACCGAGCGGAATAGCCCACATGAGTGCGACGATCGTTATAATAAGTTTATAAAATGAACCTGTCGAGTGTCTGGTGGAATAGTCCACACAAGCGAGACAACGTTAACAATTAATACAACACATTTCCAACAACACATGCACTAAAACAACTAAAATAGTTCAATTGTCTTAATACAGGTTAAAGCAACATGCATTACAAGCGTCCAAAGAATAGTCTTACAAATGAATACAATACATGTGTGAAAACATGTTGATTAGTTAACAGGCTTATGAATTAAGCGAAAGTTCCAAGACACATCCGTACACCATTACATCACTAACCTCAATAGCAAGGCGTTGGAGCCACTGCTTGCTCCTCAAAGAAAAGACTCTAGACTGTTAAGGCTATGTTGGAGGAGTCAAGGTGAAAAATCCTTTGCATGTACAAATGAAGGGTATATATAGCCAAGGGTGAAACTGACCCTTGTGATTGTTCAACTTCCCTCATCATTCTTTGCCTTACATGACCCTTAGACTTACATGACCCTTAGACTTACATGACTTTTTGACTTCATCTGTGGGTTTCTTGGACTTCCACGTTACATTACATTGATTACACAGTTATGACTCAAAGTAGTGATGTGGCAGAGGTGACTCATGACACAACTTGACATGACACTACTGGTATGCATATGTTGGCTGTGCTGTTCGTGTCGAGCTGTTATGCTGCTGAGCGATGAGTGTGCCTGTGGTGTACCATAGTTTCACCTTCGTATGGTAGAGTGTGCAGAGTTTTCAATGGTCTTGGTGTTTGCTAGATAGTTCATGCATGCGTATGTATCTCCTTTGCTTGCTACTTGGTATGCTTCGTGTGTTTGTCCAACCGTGAGCAAGTCTTCTAGCATGTGTTCCTTGTTCATCCCTTTTGTTGTCGAGCCATGTCTCATCCATGTACCTGTTTTTGCAATCACTCATGACGAGACGACAACAAATCCAGAAATCCCCTAGTCTACCATTATGCATTGCCTTTCGTTTCCGGGTGTAGGTGACCGAGAGAGAGGACAAGGCTTTGAAACATCGCAGAGCACATGTCAGGTCGAGATGCGAGGCTCTGGGGCACTGTCAACAAAAAATGCGAAGAGGTCACTAGGATGCTAGGATGAGTAGTGCGGAACAACAGTGACATTCTGCGGGATTTGGCTTAGATGGGAGGCAGAATTGTGCACTTTTTTACGGGAAGGCAATGCGGGCAACAGAGGACACTAGCAGTGAAAACTGCGCAGATTTTCAAGGGAGGTTGGGAGCGGGCTGCGGGAGTTTGCTAGCCAAAACTACGTATAACTGGGAGGCAGTCATGTTGAACATGTTTGCGCAGTTTCTGGGCTGAGCGGGGTGTCGGGCAGTTGGTGGATAGTCCAAGAAAACTACGCAATTTTCAAGAGGAGCAGCAGGTCGACTAACAGGGGGTTGACTAATATAACTGTGCAATTTTAAGAGATAGTGTAGTGAGAGGCAGCGGGTGCCTGTCCCTTTTGTTTGTGCAATTTTTTTCAGTCAATGTAGGCAGGCATGCTGACAGCTTTTGTGCAATATTTGGGAGTGAAGCTCGGGGTCATTGCTCTGTCAAACTCTCTTGTTGACTAGCGGGAGGCTTGATGGATTGGCTTGTAGGCAACGCAGATTGAGATGGCTTCTTGGACAACTTTTGCGCTGTTTTGGGTGACAGTCAACAAGGTCGATTCCAGGATTGCGCAGTGCAGATTGCTTGGGAGGCAACCTCAAGCTCTGCGCAATTCTGGGCAGCAGTACTTGGTCACTGAGGGCTGAGACTATGAAGTGCAACTTACCGAAGGTTTGACTGATGGAGGGTGGTTCGATCGACAAATCTTCGACAAAATGGTTAAGTGTGTGAGTGAGTGAACTCGTGTATACATGACCTTGAGAACACACACTCAACATGATTTGATGACAAGACATCTTGAACCAACAAGACAACATATGCTCAGTGTGACCGACTGCTGGACTGTCTAATGGTGAAAGTGACAAGTGTGACACTTTGGATAGACCTTCGGACCACTGTGATGACACTTGCATGACAATGCTTACGACATCGTGTGTGAGTGCGATAGATGTTTGCATAGCGAACACAACTCAAACACAAAACTTAAACATCACCCGAACAAGGTCGCAAGCATGACATAGCAATCAACATGCCGAAGACGACAATTGGTCAAACAAGCGAAAAGGAAGCAAGACATGTTGATGAAACACATGAAATGACTTTTTGTGTTTGCGCACATGCATGTTATTGAGGACAGGATGATATGACAATGACAAGCAGTCTTGCAAACTCAACTAAGAGGTGTGCTTCGAAAGGTGTTCTTTACTTACCACACTTACCCTCAAGATGATCATGCATTCGACGAAGATTGCATGCAGTCTTGATCTTTTCTGTTACTTGGTTTGTTGGTCCTTCTCCTGAACTCTTTGGGAGTGACTTCAACATGTCACCTTTTCCTATAGTCACTAAGGGATGGATCAACGCGGTTTCAGCGTGAAGTGACTGTTGCCGGGATGAGGCCATAGGGAGGCCCATTTGGGCAATTTCTGAATGCAAGACAGTCAGGGCAACTTGGACAACACTACGCAATTTAGAGGCACGAGACATTGCTGCAGGATGGGGGTTGTGCGAGGACACCTCTGTGCAATTTTTGAGTGTAGTGCAGCTTGGGCAGTTGAGAGGCAATACTACGCAATTTCTGTTGACAGCAAGTTCCGGCTGGGGAAGGACACTGGAGGAAACCACTGCGCAGTTTTGGATGGCAAGGGATGTTGGGTTCTCTGCGCACTGTGGGGTTTCAATAGGCAAGGGAGGAATCTTGATGGTTGCAAAAGCAAAGTGCAAAGTTCCGGGAAGCTAGATGAGGCTAGGTTGCTTGAGAAATGGCTTAAGTGTGAGATCAATGATACAGATGTAAACAGTGATAGGACTCGACTGTGATTGTACACAAATACTTAGTGACACAAAGTAGACCATTCAAAATGCATAAGATGTACTTTGCTTGATGCAACAAACTTCGTGACAAGAGTGCGTGAAGTGAGTGTGAAACATGTCTATGTGATGACAACCACTCATGCACACACAACTCCCTTGAAGCAAACAACATTCCCTTTGTATGCCAAACAACAACCCCTATGCCCAAAGGTGACACATGCTGCATAAAGATGAGAACACTGACAATCATTAAGATCAAGGAGGGGAGCTTGAAATCATCAACTTACCAACAAGTGATCAAGGATGATCGATCGTGGGATCCAAGGTAGGCTCCGAAATTTGCATGCGAGCCAAAATTTTGGAG
Organism: Pinus taeda; assembly: GCA_000404065.3. Lineage (NCBI taxonomy): Eukaryota > Viridiplantae > Streptophyta > Pinopsida > Pinales > Pinaceae > Pinus > Pinus taeda. The sequence goes on from APFE031455190.1 coordinate 46,220, forward strand.
GGTGGTTGTAGCGCCACAACATGTATCGAAGGGTGAGATGTGATTATTGAAGGAATGAAGTGTTGGATTCTAATAGCAAGATGAGTTCAAGACAACAAAGGATCACCAACAGGGTTTAAGATGGGTATGATTGGCTGGAAGCTAGGACAATGAAGGAGATTAAAAGATTAGAGAATCTTAGTGGCTAAGTTTAGAACAATTTGTGTGCCCAATTGTTGAATAATAGTTGACATTTTTAGTTTTTAAACTTATAGCTAAGTTTGTGTTGTTACCCCTATTGGGTAATTGTCGATCTTGTGCTATATAGTAAGATTGTCAATGACGGGTCAGTTTGGCTCTAATTTACAGTGGATGCTTGAGGAAACAACTATGGCTTGAATACTTTAGTATACTATCGTGCATTCAATAAAGATCATCACTGTTTGATATACTAAGGAGTGCTGCAACATTGTTATGGATACAATTGTGTCTTGTGTTTATTGAAACCCTAACGTAGGATTGCACCTTAAGGGTAATCTCCCTAAGAGGGATATTAGAGTGTCATAAGAAGACTTTGGGTGACTTTTGTACACCTAGTAACTTAGGCTTGTGTAGATGTACCTGCCTAAGGTACACACATCAACACTTTTGATATGTTGTTTATTATTGTGGGAAACCCTTGTAGCATGTGATGAAGGCCTCGTAATTGATCATCTACCATTTGGACAATGTAATGCGAGGATTTAATCCCTCTTATATCTATTGTTGTCATGTCAATATTGCATCTAACAAACTAGTTTGTTTCTTGAAATAATATAACATCACCTTCATAACTTTGTTATAGAGTAGCACTTCTAGCTCCCCAAGGATAATTTTCTGCGTTAAATTTCAACAAATTAAAGCTAATTTGTGGCATGTATAATAGCCCTTGTTTGCCTTTCATATTCATGCATTTTCCCTATTTGGTCCGTACTTGACTCCATTTTGCCCAAGATTTGGTAGGTGCTAGTCTTGGGATTCCATCATATTTTTTTTCTCAAATCATTCGTTTTTCCACCACTCCTACAAACACTTGTTTTGTTAAGGATAACTCTTCAAACATCACTTATTGCCTCCAATCCATAGCCTTAGCAATCCTACTTAAGGATGCACTCCTTGTAATGCAGAAGAGCCAACCTGAGAAAGGAAGAGCTATTGAGGTGACAATGGGTAACCTTCCTTAGTTGGAAAAATTTAACACCTTGGTGCTTGGGACTTTACACATTATGGGTGCGATATTTTGTTGTAACATTTTGTCATTGGTGCTCCTCCTTCGTAAAATTTTCAGAATTTTAGCAATTTAAGGGAAGGTTTTGCAGTTTTGTACCTCTTCTTAGGGAAGCTCACTCGTTCCCTTATTTTCAGTGGAAACCTACTACATATTTTTCAATGTTGAATTGGTAATGCGTGATCCATGGTTGGAATATTGTTTGAACTTAGAGAGGCTATTTGTGGTCCTAGAATTGGACCAAATATTCTGTGTATATGATATCACATGCATCAAGTAAAGGAGAGACTATTAAGACCCCAAGGCTCCTTCAACCATTAGCCATACCAAGCCAACATTGGGAAGAAGTTTCAATGGATTTTATTACAATTTTACCCATATTTGAAGGAAAGAGTGTCATTATGGTAGTGATAGATCACATGACAAAGTATGCCCACTTTTTCTCTCTTTCTCATCCTCTTTCTTAAAGCAAGTACTGTGGCAAAAGCATTCATGGAAACAATCCAAAAGCGACATGTAATAATAAAGAATATTGTAAGTGACAGAGATCCAATTTTCACTACAAATTTTAGGACCAAATTATTTTCTTGTTTGACTCAATTGGCTCACAACTCATCTTAGCATCCTCAATCTGATGGGAAAACTAACTCTGTGAATAAATGCTTAGAAGGATATCTATGTTGTTTTGCATTGGATAAACACACTATAAAATGTGTAATCATCCACACCAATATTAAATTGTGGCGGAATGTATGGTATGCCAACAAAATAAAGGAGAGGCTATGAAGACCCTAGGGCTCCTTTAGCCATTAGTTGCACCAAGCTAGTGTTGGGAAGAAGTTTCAATGGATTTTATTACAAATTTACCCAAATTTGAAGGAAAGAGTGTCTTTATGGTAGTGGTAGATCGAATGAGAAAGTATGCCCACTTTTGGTCTCTTTATCATCCTCTTAAAGCGAGTATTATGGCAGAAGCATTCATGGAAGCCGTCCAAAAGCTACATGGAATACCAAACATTTTTGTAAGTGATAGAGCTCCAATTTTCACTAGGAATTTTTGCATTGAATTTTCAAGGTCAGTTGGGTTTATCCCAGGTGGTTGGGTAAGACTCTCCTCAAAGACAACATCTAGAAGAATAGGAAATTCTGAGGGGAAACATGATGTATTGAAATTCCCAATGAAAATTTGATCTCTATCACTTACAATAATCATTGGTATTCTGTTGAAATTTGGTACCAGAGGACAGGTGGTTCCCATAGGCTTTGATCTTTGGCCTAGGGAAAAGTGTCCAAAAAGAATTTAATTTTTCTCCTAAAGTGATTTTATAATTTTTATAAAGTCAAATCTAATTTAAAAGTGACTTTAAATGATATAGTTACTAAAGTCTAATTTTAAAGAGACTTTAATAAAGTCAATGTAAAATTAGAAAGTAAAAGTGACTTTGGAAATAAATGACTAAGTGGGTTTTTATTAAAGTGCGGTGAATTAAAAAATAGAAAGTGAGATTTAAATGAACATTTAATCTCAGCCATAGATCTGAATCTATCTCAGCCATTAGATTTAGGGATCACACAAAAGTTATTTAGGGTTGGATTAAGGGAGGAAAAGGAGGAAAAGATCATTCATTCTTTCATGAGCAGATTGAGAGAAGGAGAGCAAGAGAGCAAGGGAGATTTCTGGTTAGGAAGAAGAAGGAGGCAGCAGCTTGGCACATATTCCAAGGCAGCTTGGCACATATTCCAAGGCAGCGCTTCATCAAATCCGTACAGCTGAAAGAACAAGCAGTAAAAGGCAGATTTTTGCTGAGGAAACAGTAAAAGACTAATTTTTGGGCACGAATTTCAAGGGGGCGATTTTCTGCACGAAACCAAGGTCTGTCCGTACAGTCTGTATGGTCCGTACATCCGCACGGTCTATACATCCGTACAACAGGTTCAGTTTGACTGTGAAGCTGAAAAATGAGATAAGTTGTTTGTTGGAAAAATTTGTTTTGCTGAAATTTTCTCACTGTAAAAAGACATTTTCCAGAAATAAAGAAGAGCTCTCAAACTGGTTTTCCCCAAGAGTTGTAGGGGGTTTTTCCAGGGTCACATTGATAAAAAATCCCTATGTTTAAATGTGTTTTAATGGTTGTTTTTTACTGTTGATTTTTATTTTTGCAATTTCCAGCATTCTGTAAAATTTCCAGAATTTGTGTTTTCAGAAAATAAAATTATTTTTTCAGTGGTTAAATGTATGGTTATGGGAAAGGGCATTTAACTATATGGGAGAAATAAGGAGAAACTGAAAACCGGGGTGGGAAAACAGAAATTTCTACATGGTATCAGAGCTCGAGTGCTGAAGAATAGTTTGGGACAGCAAAAGGGAAAAATTACAGCTGCTGATTTTTCACTTAGAAAATTCCAGCAAGCTGATTTTTCACAAACAACAGTTTTATCTTTATTACAGTAGTGCTATTTTTCAGTTTTAGGACAGCAGGATGTCATTGGGATTGAGGGTGGAGGATAGGTTGGATGGGCATACAAATTACAGCGTTTGGAAGGAGAGAATGCAGAGTATCTTTGAGGAGTAGAAGACTGGGATATTATGGTGCATACCACACAGAACCTTGTTGTTGTGCCTACTGATGCTACTTAGTTCGTTGCTTATAATAAAAAGAACAACAAGGGTAAGAGATTGATTCTAGACGGAATCAAAGACCATTGCATTCCTCATGTGAGAGGAAAGAGCAATGCCCATGCGATGTGGACAACATTGTCCAATCTTTACCAGAGAACCGGAAAATGGTCTTGAAGGAGAAGCTGAAAAACATTAAGATGGGTAATGATAGTGCAGCTTGATATCTCACAAAGATTACTAATGTGAGAGATGAGTTGGCAGCAATTGGAGAGGCCATTCAACCCACTGAGTTGGTGCGGATTGCAGTGAATGGCCTTCCCCGTTCATGGATGAACTTTGCTGATGGGGTTTGTGCACGTGAGACCCTTCCCACATGGGAGAGGTTTTGGGATGATTGCATTCAGACAGAGATCATGAAAGGTCAGCTTGGGGCAGCCAAGTCAGTTGAACAGGATGAGGATGTAGCACTGTTGGTAGGAGGCAAGAAAGGCAAAGGGAAGAAGCAGGCTTCCACAAGCAATGGTGGGGGCAAAGGCAAAGGTAAACAGGGTAACACACAGCAGGACTATTCCAAGGTGAAGTGTTGGAATTGTCAAAAGATGGGACACTATGCAGTTGTGTGTCCGGAGAAGAAGAAGAAGAAGGGGAAGGACCAGAGCTTGGCAGCTTCAGCAGAGGTTGAGGACTTTGCAGGTCGTTTTGACCGGGAGTTTGCGTTCACTACGTGTGAGTCCTCGAGTGCAGGATCACCTGCCACACAGGTTCAGAGGGAGCATGCTTTTCCCTCGATTAGTGGAGCATCTTCGGGTATCTGGTATGTGGATAGTGGGGCTTCACGTCATATGACAGGAGTCCGTGAGTACTTCTCGGAGCTTTCAGAGAGTGGCATTGATATTGAGGTAGTACTCGGTGATGACAGAGTTGTTAGAGCAGTCGGGGTGGGGACACTGACATTTCAGAGGGAGTCCAAACCTCTCTTGAAGGTGACAGATGTTCTTTATGTGCCAGGGATGAGGAAGAACCTCATATCTGTCTCAGCTTTGGAGGACAGAGGGTATGAGGTACTGTTCAGGGGAGGACAGGTGTTGATGTATCCCAGGGAGACTCCAGCTGATTCAGCTAGAGTGATAGGTGTACGCCATGCAAAGGTGTACAAGTTTGCATTCCAGCCCCTTTTGGCATTGAGCAGTAGTACCGACAGCAGAGCTAACAGTTCTGAGCTGTGTGAGATTTGGCATTGCAGGATGGGACATATGTATCATGGAGCCTTAAGGACCTTGCGGGAGATCACTACAGGTATGTCAGATTTCAATACTGATCACTTTGATATTTGCAGAGGATGTGCGATGGGCAAGTTTGCCAAATCCCCTTTTCCCAGCAGTGACAACAGAGCGACTGGGATACTTGATTTGACTCATTCTGATGTGAGCGGTCGGATGTCTCATGTTTCCTTGAGTGGATATGAGTACTATGTTTTATTCATTGATGATCACTCCAGGAGGACCTGGATTTATTTCTTGAAGACCAAGAGTGAGGTCTTCAAGCGGTTTCAGGAGTTTAGAGCTCTTGTGG
>APFE031455191.1:0-11298 GCA_000404065.3 Pinus taeda
ACAACTCCCTAACTATTGTCGTGTCAATTAGTAAACCGTCCATTCTATATGTTAGACGATTAGAACGTTTTCAACCTTCCGATGATGTTAGGTGGAAGCTATTATCTGATAACTGATCTCCAGAATCGAAAGGGTTCACATGTTTGACATGCCATCACGGCAACCCTTCAAATTTGCAAATTTATTCCTTCCATCGATTTTTCTCTTCGCGCAAAGGCACCTCAATCTGGAGCGCAAACCCAAATAGCACTATCGGAAAAAAGGCCAGGGTCGATTCACAGGTAGTTGTCTAAACTCATCCAATTTTTCGCTATTGTAGACTTAACAATGAAGCTCTGAAATTCTTGAGATTCTTGAATTATGAGAGTTTACCATCTACCCCCAAGTCTGAAAGGGAGATCCTTTCTTCATCATATTTGAAGGTTTTTACTTTCAATGAGCTCAGAAGTGCAACCAGAAATTTCCGTCCAGAAAGCCTTTTGGGTGAGGGTGGATTTGGGTCGATGTTCAAGGGCTGGATTGGTGAGGAACATGTATGCCAGAATTACAGTTACCAGGCCATCTACAGGCAAAACAATCTCGGTTGTAGCATGAATATGGCTCTGGATTTGAATGTAATCAGTTGCAGGGCGTTATAAACAATTATGCAAAGCAGAATATACAGGAATATTCCATTGTCATCTCACTTCTATTTCATTATTGCTCTAGGGATTATAGTTGTTGTAGATCTAATTCTTGCGTAAGATGATTAAGCTGTTATAAAAATGTTGCCTTTTTCTATTTTAAATTCTTTATTTTATTATAAAATCACAGGGCAGTTAACGAAGAATTGATTGACAACCTTATCAGGAATAGATTTATATGATTCTATCGAGATTATGCACAATATAAGAGCAATGCAACCAAATGCTACAGGAATATCATCCCAAGGTGGCCACTCTGTCTCTATGGTCCCTCCTAGTGTTGATCAGAAAAAATAGCAGTGCTTATCCATATCTAAACCTGTAGCAGAACCTGACATAACTGCAGCTGCAGCAGATGCTGTTGCTTTTGTTGCAATAGCAAAATCAAATGAAAAGGGAAACATGATTGATCATGATATGGTGCTAAAAATGCTCATTAATCCACAAATAATTGAAACATTGACATCTTTACACAGAAGAAATAATAATATTCAAATAGACTTTGATGCCTAATTTGCAGGCAATTGACAGTAAGCATCACGCACCTAAAAATCCTTGCAATGTTGCCCAAGATCAGAGCCCATTAATAATGTCTGGAGCCCATTAATAATTTCCAGACAGGAATACGGTGGCACTAATAATATTGGATGAATTTACACTTGGGGTATTACATTTTATTAAGTAGATGGCACTGGATGTTATCATTATGATCATGGAGTATTTGATTACTTTTTGGTACTAGTTGTCTGCTGCAGAATGATTCGAGTTCCTTTATGGCATCTTGTTTCTATTTTTCTTACAGACCAATAAGATAGATATTGATGTCAAGTTTTCATTTTCAGGTGAGACTGTTTCTTCCTGAAGATGCTCCATTGCAGTCTGGCCTAGCTAACCAAGACGATCTATAGGCAAAACAATCTCGGTTGTGGCATGCATATGGATCTGGATTTGAAGGTAATCAGTTGCAGGGCGTTGGAAACAATTATACAAAGTAGAATATACAGGAATATTCCATTGTACTTGTGACCACCTGGTGCTGCCCCCCAGGGTATACAAACATAATTTCTTGCTCTTATATGGGATTTGGAACTATCACCCATATGTTCTGTTATGCAGCAATAAATGGTTAATCATATGTGTGGAATAAATTTCAAGACATTCAAAATGCATAAAGCAGATTAAAACAATGTCAATTATGGAGATTCCTAGATGTATATCAAGTACATTTTATACAGCCATGTGAATGTTTCTTCTTAATAAGGTCATTCGATTAGGATTGGTCTTCTCAAATATTTTATTTCCATTAGACCTCTTTAGTAGAGGGAGATTCGAGGTATCCCCAATTTTTATGTAAGGCTTTTAGAACCAAACAAGTATGTCTAAGATGGCATACAGTCTGGACACTATTGGCCCTGACTTATTGTGACAAAACTAAAAACTTAGTGCTTTCTTATTTTGTGGTTATGAGATTCTAGTAAAGTACATTTTAGATTGATTCCAATTTTTAGGACAACCTTACGACATTGAAACTATGCACACCCCATAACAATACACTATTTTCCGTTGGTTTATCACTTATTTTATCCATATCTCTCACTTATTTTATCCAGTTAGGTATGGATGTCATTACTTTTGGATTAAATATGTTGTTTTTTTTTTTTTAAGTTTTTGTACTATTGTCTGCTGCAGAATGATTTAGGTTCCTTTATGGCATTAGCTCTCTATTTTTCTTATAGACCAATAAGATAGATATTGATGTCAAGTTTTCATTTTCAGGTGAGACTGTTTCTTGCTGAAGATGCCCCATTGCAGTCTGGCCTGGCTGACCAAGACCATCTACAGGAAAAACAATCTCGGTTGTAGCTTGAATATGGCTCTAGATTTGAATGTAATCAATTGCAGGGCGTTATAAACAATTATACAAAGCAGAATATACAGGAATATTCCATTGTCATCTCACTTCTATTTCATTATTGCTCTAGGGGTTATAGTTGTTGTAGATCTAATTCTTGCGTAAGATGATTAAGCTGTTATAAAAATGCTGCCTTTTTCTAATTTAAATTCTTTATTTTATTATAAAATCACAGGGCAGCTAACGAAGAATTGATTGACAACCTTAACAGGAATATATTTATATGATTCTATCAGGATTATGCACAATATAAGAGCAATGCAACCAAATTCTACAAGAATATCATCCCAAGGTGGCCACTCTATCTCTATGGTCCCTCCTAGTGTTGATCAGAAAAAATAGCAGTGCTTATCCATATCTAAACCTGTAGCAGAACCTGTCATAACTGCAGCTGCAGCAGATGCTGCTGCTTTTGTTGCAATAGCAAAATCAAATGAAAAGGGAAACATGATTGATCATGATATGGTGCTAAAAATACTCATTAATCCACAAATAATTGAAACATTGACATCTTTACACAGAAGAAATAATAATATTCAAATGGACTTGATGCCTAATTTGCAGGCAATTGATAGTAAGCATCACGCACCTAAAAATCCTTGCAATGTTGCCCAAGATCAGAGTCCATTAATAATTTCCAGACAGGAATATGCTGGCACTAATAATATTGGATGAATTTACACTTGGGGTATTACATTTTATTAAGTAGATGGCACTGGATGTTATCATTATGATCATGGAGTATTTGATTACTTTTGGGTCTTTTGCTGGAAAAATTAATGCTATAGAACTCTCCATTTTTGTGTACATGATATAAGTTTAGAAATGTTTCCATTTTAACCAGTGGGTCAAACTTAGAAATGTAAAATCATGGCTAGATTGGTAGGCTTGACATTATATGACTTGTAAAATTACATTTTGTGATTTGTTCTACCATCAGTGAATGTGTTTAAAGTATTCGTAGACAAGAAATATGTATTTAGTGAAAGTTTAGTGTTATTGGACATGAATTGTGAATTTAGTCCAAGGGTTGATAAACTACATGAGACTTTTTCTTCTTATTATCATCTTTGCTGAAAATATAAATGTCGATTTTTCATAGAGAGGTTTTGCCAATACTTTGTTTTGGAAGCCATCCATGTCTCTGAATCTGAAATGCCCATTGTCATAGAGAGTTCTGCACGTACTTTCTTTTTGAACCAATCTTATGTCGAAAAGGTATTTATCTTTAACTTGTCTTCGTTGATAAATACACACAGATGAAATCATTAATGTCTACAAATATAATAATGGTTTTCATGCCAGAAGATATCAAGAGAATTTAAAGTGTTATCCACTGAAATTGTACAAGTCATCATCCTTTTCATACCTGAAGATATAAAACACTTTGAAGGGTTACCCACTGAAACTGTATAAGTCCTTTGCTTCCAGAGGGGTTCTGGCATTTTATTACTGGAAAATGATTTTTATACTTGATCCATGTTTGTTCATAAATGTAAACTTGTGAAATCACTATGGTATACCACTATAATGGTCACACATGGATGCCTGAAAAACGTGCAAAAATTACAAGATGTCTGTATTTTTTGAAAAGCTGAATCTATTTGGTAGAATGGAAAAGAAAAGGGAAATATTGATATTTATCAACTGACAAAAATGTCAGACTCCATGTGGGTATATGTATCTTAGATATTCCTTTTACTATTCGAAATGCAATTTCAAAACAAAGAGCTTATAATCTATATAGACATTGAGAGTGAAAAGGACGTTTCTGATATATAGGAGAAGACCTCCTTAGTAGAGGGAGATTCAATGTATCCCCAATTTTTATGCAAGGCATTTAGAACCAAACAAGTATGTCTAGGATGGCATACAGTCTGGACACTATTGGCCCTAACTTATTGTGACAAAACTAAAAACTTAGTGCTTTTTTATTTTGTGGTTATGTGATTCTAGTGGTACATTTTAAATTGATTCCAATTTTTAGGACAACCTTACGGCATTGAAACTATGCATACCCCATAACAATACATTATTTTCAGTTGGTTTCTCACTTATTTTATCCCTATCTCTCACTTATTTTATCCAGTTAGGTCTAGATGTCATTACTTTTGGATTAAATATGTCGTTTTTTAGACTGTTTTTTTTCTTTTTAAGTTTAGGTACTAGTTGTCTACTGCAAAATGATTCATGTTTCTTTATGGTATCAGCTCTCTATTTTTCTTACAAACCAATAAGATAGATATTGATGTCAAGTTTTCATTTTCAGGTGAGACTGTTTCTTGTTGAAGATGCGCCATTGCAGTCTGACATGGCTGACCAAGACTATCTACAAGCAAAACAATCTCGGTTGTGGCATGAATATGGCTTTGGATTTGAATGTAATCAGTTGCAGGGTGTTAGAAACAATTATACAAAGAAGAATATGCAGGAATATTCCATTGTACTTGTGACCACCTGGTGCTGCCCCCCTAGGGTATGCAAACATAATTTCTTTCTCTTATATGAGATCTGGAACTATCAGTCATATGTTCTGTTATGCAGCAATAAATGGTTAATCATATGTGTGGAATAAATTTTAAAACATTCAAAATGCATAAAGCATATTAAAACAATGTCAATTATGAAGATTTTTGGATGTATATCAAGTACATTTTATACAGTCATGTGAATGTTTGTTCTTAATAAGGTCATTCCATTAGGATTGGTCTTCGCAAATATTTACATTAGCCATAAACAGTGAAGGCTCTTAGAAAATTGCAGTCAACTGCTTTCTTCCTCCCAAAGAACACTGCTTTCTTCCTCCCAAAGAACACTGGGAATATATAGGAAACAGAGTGGACCGAGAGCATAATGAAATGAAAGTAGAGCCCTACTTATTGTATCTTACAAATTACCTGCTGGAGGTGACCAGTGTCACAAACTCGAACACAATTCAAAACATACAAATAGTTTCACTCTCTGGATGAGGTAAATATCAAAAATCGTCTCAGCATTTTTATATGGGGTGAATCAGGCATCTTTTCCCTCTCCTCTTCATCCAGATCTTCCTGGGATTTTGGCAATTCAACTGGTTGAATGAAAGGATGTTCTTTTGGTGAATTGGCATCACTAACTAGAGAACTGGATGAAGTCATTGGGATTTGTTCTTTGCTCTGAGCCTCATTTTGCAGCTTTGGCATTTTTGCAATCGTGCTTACATTGCCAATGAGAGATTGACGCCCCTTGATTGTCTCACTAAGTTTTCCATTCGTTCCAAGGGCTGACAGTCAGAGATTCCATTAGGATTGGTCTTCACAAATATTTTCTTTCCATTAGAGATCTTATCACTAGCCTTTTTTTAAATGTTTGTGTAGTTTGTCATTAGTCCTTCATGGCGAGTAGTTGTTGGAGATGAAAGTTTGGAAGTTAAAGTACAGTGTGAACGAGAAGTCAGGAATTTGGAGGCCATATACCCACTCCCATCTTCTATTCCACCAAGGTAGCTGCATTTTTTGATGTTTTAGGCTTTTAATGTTTTTGGGTTGGATAGCTATGAATGAAATGTTCTATGAGACTTGCAATGAATTACTTGCAGCCCCACAGAGCCATTGGAGCCACAGGAGGACTGGTGCGATTCTGATACACCTATGATTCCATTGAATCCCATAGAAGAAGATGAAACTTGAGAGTTGAATGAAGTGCCTCCTTTGCAAGATTTTCAAGAGTTGGGTAGGTGATGGTAGTCATCTCACTTCTATTTGATTATTGCTCTAGGGATTATAATTGTCGTAGATCTAATTCTTGCCTGAGATGATCAAGCTGTTATGAAAATGCTACCCTTTTCTGATTGAAATTTTTTATTTTACTTATAAAATCACTGGGTAGCTAATGAGTAATTGATTGGTAACCTTAACATGAATATATTTATATGATTCTATCAGGATTATGCACAATATGAGAGCAATGCAACCAAATTCTACAGGAATATCATCCCAAGGTGGTGACTCTGTCTCTATGGTGCCTCCTAGTGTTTATCAGCAAAAATAGGAGTCCTTATCCATATCTAAACCTGCAAGCAGAACCTGACATAATTGCAGTTGCAGTAGATGTTGCTGCATTTGTTGCAATAGCAAAAATCAAATGAGAAGGGAAACATGATTGATCATGATATGGTGCTAAAAATACTCAGTAATCCACAAATAATTGAAACATTGACATCTTTACACAGAAGAAATAATAATATTCAAATGGACTTGATGCCTAATTTGCAGGCAATTGACAGTAAGCATCATGCACCTAAAAATCCTTGCAATGTTGCCCAAAATAAGAGCCCATTGATAATTTCCAAATAGGAATCTGGTGGCATGAATAATATTGGATGCATTTACACTTGGCATATTACATTTTATTAAGTAGATGGCATTGGATGTTATCATTATGATCATGGAGTATTTAATTACTTTTGGCTCTTTTGCTGGAAAAATTAATGCTATAGAACTCTCCATTTTTGTGTACATGATATTGCAAGTTTAGAAATGTTTCCATTTTAACCAGTTGGTCAAACTTAGAAAGGAAAAATCATGGCTACATTGGCAGGCTTGACATTATATGACTTGTAAAATTACATTTTTTTTATTTCATTCGGCCATCAGTGAATGTGTTTAAAGTATTCTTTGACAAGAAATGTGTATTTAGTGAAAGTTAAGTGTTCTTGGACATGAATTGTGAATTTAGTCCAAGGGTTGATAAAATGCATGAGGCTTTGTCTTCTTATTATCATCTATGCTGGAAATATAAATGTCGATTTTTCACGGAGAGGTATTGCCAATACTTCGTTTTGGAGGCCATCCATGTCTCTGAATCTGAAATGCCCATTGTCACAGAGAGTTCCTCTCGTACTTTCTTTTTGAATCCATCTATGTCGAAAATGTATTTATCTTCAACTTGTCTTCATTGATAAATACGCACGGGTGAAATAATTAATGTCTACAAATATAATAATCTTTTTCATGCCAGAAGATAAAAAAAGACTTTAAAGGGTTATCCACTGAAACTGTACAAGTCATCATTCTTTTCATACCTGAAGATGTAAAACACTTTGAAGGGTTACCCACTGGAACTGTACAAGTCCTTTGCTTGCAGAAGGGTTCTGGCATTTTATTACAGGAAAAGGATTTTTATACTTGATCCATGTTTGTTCATAAATGTAAAGCTGTGAAATCACTATGGTGTACCACTATATGGTCACACATGGATGTCTGAAAAACATGCAAAAATTGCAATATCTCTGTATTTTTTGAAAAGTTGAATCTATTTGGTAGAATGGAAGAGCAAAGGGAAATTTTGATGTTTATCAACTGACAAAAATGTTATACTCCATGTGGGTATATGTATCTTAGAGATTCCTTTTACTATTCGAAATGCAATTTCAAAACAAAGATATTATAATCTATATAGACATTCAGGGTGAAAAGGATGTTTCTAATATATAGGAGAAGACTTCCTTAGTAGAGGGAGATTCGAGGTATCCCCAATTTTTATGCAAGGCATTTAGAACCAAATAAGTATGTCCAGGATGGCATACCCTTGGGCATATCGTTCTCTGTGCAAATTATTTTTGAGTGTGAGTGTCACATTTGGTTCTGTTGGCAACAATTCAGGTGTGAGAATGCAGAACTTTGGCCCAATTCGTTAGGAAAAGACAAAAGTATGAGCATTCTTTTAATTGAGATAAGTTTCCCTAGATATTTCAAATTGTTTAAGAGTGCGTTGTGTGTTCACATGTAAATTCGAAATGAATTATATCTACCAAAATCTAAAGAACATTGTAACTTCATTACAGATGCATAAATCTTATGTTATTTGCAATACAAGATTATTCTGCATCGCCGAAGGAATACAAAATTGGAGTTTTATTGAATTGGTATGATTCCAGTAGGATCTATTGGCTACCAGTTCTAGTGTTTGTGGCCATGGCCTCATTGAAAATATTGTTGGCTTGGGGATTACGACCCAGATATTCCCAGGGGCTTGTACCATAAGTTTTGTTAAATGTTTAGCAGCCCTCCAAGACAGATTCGTGGAAATGTTGATAAGCTTCCAAGTAGACCTTGTCTGCTATCAGGAGCAGGAAAGGTCCACAAGGTTGCCGATTTTCACCCTGCACCAACAGCTTCGGAATGCCCGTCAAACAGTACTTTATTTTCATGGTATCTGCATGGTCTAACTGATCAGCTTCTTCTTGTTCAGTAAAAACGGCCATAGGAGGCAAGGAGCCTCAGAATTATGTAAAGGTATCCGACATCCATGTGCGAATGTGAATTACTAGTCGATGAGGAATTAGCAACAACAATGTGAAATGCAATATGCTTAACCGAAAGGGCACCTCCGTTGCCTTGTGTGGCGATAATTGGTTGACAAATAATACTGAGAGAGGGGGGGGGGGGGTGAATCAGTATTATCTAATTCTTCTACCGAATCTTTCTTATTTATACTTTGATTTATTTTTGCATACCAACACCATAAATAATGAGCATGAACAAGAAAATCAGACAGTCACATCAAAGAACACCAGATATAAGGTGGAAACCCAATGTGGGTGAAAACCACCTGCTGCAATATGTCTCTATCTTCTTTTCAAATTAGAAACTCCTTTTACAATGGTCTTGTACTGGTGCAGTCCTTTACCAGTACGCAGGCTGCAACCTGCTGAGAGCTACAACTCTCTCTCGTTTTCCAGTCTCTCCTGAAAGGGAGCTACAACCCCCTACTTCTTTTCAAAGGACCACTTTTCATAAATTTTCAAACTGGATCCATATACATCAAATGATCATCAAGTACATGTAAATTATACAGTCAGCTGTAATAACCAGATCAACAATAACAGAACAGAACCCAGGACACCTTTCCAACAGAAAAATTCAACCAACAAAAGATCTTAACATAGATACGCGGTTTTTTTCTTTTACTGGCCTGCGTTGCTACGCAGTTCACCTTCTGCTTCTCTACGTATACCCGCAGATCTCCTTCTTCTAGATTGCGAGGCCACGCTCTGCTCCTTTTACTGAACTACGTACAGTACGCACCCAAAAACAGTATCGCGCCGCGTACTTCTCAGAAAGTACGCACCCAGAAGAATAATCGCGCCGCGTGCTGCTACAAAAAACACGCACCTGAACCACTGTTGCCCTGCGTACCTACGCACTGAGTCTTCGCCGGTTCTGCGTACCCACGCACAGAACCTTCGGCGCCTCTGCATACCGACGCACTGAACCTTCGGCGCCTCTGCGTACCCACGCACTGAACCTTCGGCGCCTCTGCGTACCCACGCACTTAACCTTCGGCGCCTCTGCGTACCTTGGACTAGGGCTGAAATAACCTCAGATGCTCAGATCTGAACTAAAGAGATCACCCTTCGCCAATTCGCTTCTGACTTCTCCTTTATGAATCAATCTTTTAAGAACCGAGAACCCAATAGATCAGATCTTAAGATATTCAAAGACACAAAAAAGATGCCCAAGCCAAATGATCTCCTTTGCTTTATATAGGCTAGATCTTCCTCAAATCAAGGATCATGGGGCTCAATAATAATAATAAAATAATCAATACCGCGGGCCAAAACCATGATAACCCAATACTGTTGGCTAAATACCACTGAGAAACCCCACGGGTGGGCGCTTAACTGCCTTGGAATGTGTGCACTGGGGTACGCACTCCATGAATGGGTGACCCGCGTATTTGGACGCGGTCCCTACATGGTATAGCTGCGGGTACGCACATCTTGAACTGTTCGCCTGCGTACTACTTTATTTTTCATCAAAATGAGAGCCATGCCATGGGTGTTGCCATCAAGTACAACATCTGAAACATATAATCATACCAGATCCATAATGCCAACAATCTCCCCCTTTGGACTTGATGGCAATCTCAAAATCTTCAGCTTTATTCTCCCCCTTTGACATCAAGGGCAAAGGGTTATGCTCCCCCTAAGAACATGCTCCCCCTGAATATGAACCAGATCTGCAATGAAGAACCATAATCCACCATGAAAGAGATAGAGACATATTGCAGCTACTTCCAAGATCTCCTCCTGCACATCCTCCATAATGCCAACAATGCATTATATGCTCCCCCTAAACCTGTACGGACAACTATCAAAAGAGATTCAACATGATGATGCATCAACAACCCCCAGCTTGTGCCTGAGGTATTCAAAGGCCTCCCTGGGCAATGGTTTGGTGAGAATATCAGCAACTTGTTCCTTAGAAGGAACATACTCCAACTTGACCTTTGTTCAAGAACTTGTTCCCGAAGAAAATGATATTTGATCGGTATATGCTTTGTCTTCGAATGCATGACTGGATTCTTTGAAATGCTGATTGCACTTGTGTTATCACATAAGATGGAGACAGGTGGAGTACAATCGATTTGAAAATCCTGCAAGGTCTGCATCATCCAAAGGAGTTGAGTGCAGCAAGATGCAGCAGCAACATATTCTGCTTCAGCTGTAGATAAGGCAATCGAACTCTGTTTCTTGCTGAACCAAGATACCAATCTGGAACCCATAAAGAATGCACCACCACTTGTGCTTTTCCTGTCATCCACGCTTCCGGCCCAATCTGCATCTGTATAAGCATGAAGTGTAAGATCTGTATCTCTAGGATACCATAAGCCATAATTTTGAGTCCCTTGAAGATATTTGAAAATTCTCTTTACTGCCTG
>APFE031455193.1:7058-22196 GCA_000404065.3 Pinus taeda
TAACACTTCATTTCATTAATGGAAAAATACCGAAATATGCTTACAACCAGAATTGGAAATAAACCAGCTAGGACGATGGTAGCTTATCTCTGAGAAGAGATGTGCGGCTACATGTCTCTGAACTGTTCCGAACTTGTGTTACAATGAGGCTCGAAGGCCTATTTATTATTGAGAAACCACGGAAAACCCTTCACATTCCAAAACTGACCCTTAGAAGATGAAACGCCAAATTGTGGGCCCCGTTTTGGGTAAATTGGTACATCAAATTCCAGGGGTTGTAACTTTGGCATACAATCTTCGTTTGACGCGTATGATAGCTTGTTAGAAAGATCCATCCGAGAACTACCATTGTTGGAATGGGCAACATCGATCCATTTCATGGACCCATGTTGCCCCTGGATTCCCCAAAAAAAGTCGTTTAGGGCCTCAAAACGGCTCCGGAAGTTTAGGACCCGAAAAACTAGTAAAAATAGTAAGTTGTGCTACAATTAAGGAAACTAAAAATGCTGAGAAAGACAATGGTGGGGGTCCATGTGGACTTGGCAGGTGGCCACCAATATCCACCTGGATCACTAATGCATCTCTATAACTTTGGATATCCAAGCTATGAAATTTCTTCCTACGGCAACCCTCTAGGTAATATTTGTATCCCTGCAAGTCTGATCAATATTGGAATCTCCAATGAGAAGTTATGCCAAATCTCACACGATGGCTTGAGTATAGACTGGTTCAGTAGAGTGAACTTGTATGGCATGCCAGAGGTCACTGTTTCAACAATAGGTTCTGAAAATGATACCCAAAAACTACAATCCATCTTTCTTCTGTAACTTCTTACGAAAATTCAATCTGATGGTCAAAGCGAAAGTTATGACAATTTTCCCAAGGTCACCTGTTTGGAATGTAATTTGGGGGTCTGCAAAAACCCTAACATCCTCACATTATATCTTAGAAAATATAGCGAGAAGAGATCTTAAATTCGGAAATTCGGGCCCGAGGTTCAAACTGATTCTTTCTGAAATGGGTTTTTTTTAGCTTCTCAAACTTTGTAGCGAAAAATTCATAGCGAAAATGCCACGATGACCTATTTGAACCAGTGAAACCTAAGATTCGAAAGCTCTGATACCAAATGTTATGAAAGCAATTCACAAAAAAATAGAAAAGATAGATCACTACCTTAGAAATAAGCCTCTTCGAGGGGGAAACCTCCTTTACATTACAGAAATAAAAAATTCTTAGATGCTTCAAATCGCAAAACCTACTTTTATATAGTAGTCTAATGGGTCAAAATATAGCCAAAGTCAACCTAACAATAATGATATAAAGGCACAAAAATAACAATAGTGGGATTCTATAGGGTACAATAATAACAATATGGGGACAATAGGGGTACAACAATAACAATAAGGGATACAACAACAATAGTAATGACAGAATCACTAGTATTATAGGGACGTAATAGTTAAATTTTGATTATTCATGGTTTGATTATGGCTTGGTGTGAACACAAAGATTTTATTACATATGCTCAATATCCTTGTGATGTGATGGAATATTTGAAAATTAAAATATGGATGCATGATGTCATATGATAATACTAATGATTTTTCAAGTGCGACATGAAGAAATATGGGCGCATAATCACTTATGACCAAGTAAAGATATGTGGACCTACCATGGGGTTTAGGCATGTATAATTGATATGTACATGACATTTATTATCATTTATTTATAACTAGTAAACTATGTTGTTTGATATGTTTGTCTCTAAATGGGTGCGAAGAGAGGGTAAATTTTTTCAATAAGTTTACACATAAGCAAAGGGTTGCATGAAAATTTATGACATGTTCAGTACTATTAGAGGAAATTGTAGATTGCTTATTCCTACCTACTAGCCTACATACGATGTAATAGGTTGGAAAACACATGTTGTCTGTTTTTTCTTAAAGGTTACACATTTGAATGTTGAGAGTTATTTTGGTAAAAATCAAATAAGAGACTTTTAATCGACTTGTTTTGAACCATCAAGTGTAGTTCATCTTTTAAGACAAGATAAAGAACCAAATATTAACATGAAATTAAATAGACGAAAATAAATGTTTACTTTCTATAGTAAACTTCCATAATATTTACTTTGAGAAAATCATCCCTTGAAATATACACTTTATTTTAGCATGAAAAATCAAAAATCAAATGAAATTACATAACTTATTTAAGAATTCATATATAATTTGCATACTTTTGTAAAAGGGGAAATATAACATAGCTTTATAATTGAAATATATAGTTGTCCACATTTTAGTAAAAGTGAAATGGGACATAGCTTTATAATCGAAAATAAAATTTTCATTTATAAAAGAGTGAGTTAAAATGAAAGAAAGTGGTTTTATTAGTCCCTGCCCTTCGGGCTGGCAGGGACTATAGTAATCGGTTTTACCCGATAGCATTAGTTCGACACAGAAATCCATAAACTTATTTCAGCTTAAACCAAAGTTTGCCGATACATTTTATTAAATTTTATGTTTGCCGATACACGCAGCCAATGGATGGAACGATCGTCTTATTTGGCCTCAGTACAAGGTATAACTTAGGAAAATTTTCCAAAAGCATTTGGAAAATTGGTACAGGTTCGCCTCAGTGAAGTAATGCTATCTTTGGGATAGCATTAGTTGGTTAACATTTAATGTTAATTGGCTTACATTAAGGATATCGCCTAGGTTACGTTGGGGACAGATGTTATGTCCCTCCACGCCTCCACACCTGCCATCTGCCATACCTGCACGCCTACACCTGCCACCAACTTTCCTCTTATACTCCCCAAGGTGCGCGGTGCTTGTTGAACCTGGTCGCCTGTGTTCTCGGTAGCATTGTAGTGTTGTGCAGCCTGGTAGTCACCGACGAACTATACGTGAAGGCTGAATCATTTATAGGAAATTTCTACCGCCAGTTGAAGATGCAGCGAGAGGACTCTTGGAATCGGCTTTGCAGCATCTACAAACGGAGCAGCTATCAGCACGAACTATTTTCCTGTAATTTACTTCGCAAAGAAATTGTTTGTCAGTTGAAAAACTAGGCATATGTGAATTTTTACAATTCATGGTATCCGATAAAATCATCTGCAATATTTGTTTGTTAGGCCATACTAAAGGTAGACGTCTCCTTCTTCATTGGTGTATTGTTTTTCAAATTCACGATGATACGATATCAGATTTCTGAATACCATTTTACTGTATATAGCAGTCATACAACCATGCATGTGTAACCACAGATAGCACATGGTGTAGCCGTTCCAATTATGAACAGAAAACAATGAACATAATTCAATAGACCACTGTTAAATTTTGAACATGAAAAAGATCTGCTACAGGAAAATATTATATCAGAAATTTGAGGTTGTTTACAATCCTGGTTAAACAGAAAAAAAAAATATTTCTAAGCTTTAATT
This sequence comes from Pinus taeda, assembly GCA_000404065.3. NCBI lineage: Eukaryota > Viridiplantae > Streptophyta > Pinopsida > Pinales > Pinaceae > Pinus > Pinus taeda. The sequence continues at coordinate 10,501 of APFE031455193.1, forward strand.
TCGAAAGAAACTATTTCTTTATCCAATAAAACATTATATCAGAAATTTGAGGTGTTTGCAATGCTGGTTAAACAAAAAAACAAGTTAATTCTAATCACAGAAGCTTTCATGCAGGTAAAAAGGAAGAAAAAGAAAACAAAGAGAAGAAAGTGAAATTGCAAGAAAAGAAAGTGAAATTGCAAGAAAATAGATGAGCACCATTTCTCTTCTGAGCTCTTGCTTGTATCCCAGCTCATTGAGGTACTGCTCGGCAGGGTTGATCCCATTAACTGTGGATTGGCGAGCTTGAACCCATAGGGCCTCGGCACTACCGACAGCAGACATGGCGAAATATTGTTCCAGGTGAACTGCAGTCTTGTGAATATGAATCCACTCGAGAGTATCAAGGTCAATAGAAGGATCCCCTTCGCTCTCAATATCGACAACCTGGCCACCCATAACCCCTTCAGAGCCTCTTGCTCTACCCAATTCAGATAGCACCCTCAAAATTCTATCGCTCCGAACAGTTCTGCTTGTGGAGACTGCAATGTGCTCAAAGGCCAGTGAAAGAAGTGCATCTCCTGCAAGAATAGCAGTACCTTCCCCAAAGAACCTCTGATTCTTAAAAACCAGCATTCTTACTTCTTTTTTTATTAAATCCACTAAGTAAAACCTGATGAAATTCATTCTCCATTTTTTGTTTTTTATTCCTAGTTCTATACAACATCTGAGAGACTTGGAATCGTTTCTGAGCCTTAAAAAAACCTCTCTATAAATCTAGTAGGTCTGAAAGGAAACTAGAAAGGCACATGCCCCTCCAACCTACGAATGCAAACCCAGGTTTATACCCTTGGTTTATTGGATCTGAGTATGTTACTATGTTGGTTAAGTTCTTGCTCTTGTCCAGTCGCAAATAGGCTTGTTGAACTGATTATTTGTTTAACATTTATTTAACGCTTTGTTTTGGGAGCGGAGATAATAGATCTCAGATCATACATGATTTCCACAGCAGAATACAGAAACACACCCTAACTAGCACTAATTCGCTATGTTTTCATAGAAGAGATGCATTTGACGACGTTCCGACTAGGGAACAAACTCAAACGTCGGAGAATTGTTTCGACAATTTTGGATTGAAACCTGTCATCCTGAATCTCCAAAGAAACTGAGCTACAGAAGGCAAAAAGAAAGCAGGGTAGAAAACTATACAAAACAACCAAACAATTTAATTTATAGAAAGAAAGCATTAAATTTGCAGACTAACCGAAAGGGCTTGATCATCTGCTCTTACCATCGAAATCGCTTCTGCAAAAGCTATCCATGCCAAAAATTATAAGAAGAATCAACGACAACAGTCGAAGAGAATAGGAAAAATATGCATAAAAGGGAGCCAAAGGATTTTGTAATTATACAAGAAATAAATCTTCTTACAGACGTAGGAAAAAACTCGAATGTCCGAGACCGATATTTAAGTAACCTAAATGATCTCTTTCTTTGATCTCTTCTTTAACATCTGGCTACTGTACATCCGTCAACTAATTTAGAACATACATCCAGCAAAGCCTGCTAGATTTGTTTTGCCAAGCAAAAATTCAGAGGTTCAAACCCCAGGCGCCCCTTGGAACACCACTTATCATGGAGATCTGTAATCGTGACCGAAGACAGTTGTTTTGGGCTTTTACAATAAAGTTGGTGACATGAAAGCGAGCATGCAAGCCAGGTGTTATGGCTCTATCCAACGGAGAGTCGACCATAAAATATTTGCATGCAAAATATACGAAATGTGGCTACGTTCGCATTCAACCTATAAATGTCCTTGCAGTGTTACTTGGGTACTTGCATTTTTGAGAAATATAAAAAATGTGGTTACATTCGAATTCAACATATAATTGTCATTGCAAGTGTTATTTGGGTTATTACATATGTGGACATGTGTTCCTTTGGTTACCTAATTGTGGCTTGTTCTTCATAAGATTCGCATCTAATAACAGAAGCATGCATTACTCTGATCAATGGTTCATGGGGAACAACCAATCTTAACTCACACGCAGCCGATATCTGCAGTAGAGGTCGGGTCTGATGGAGACCAATCTCATTAATAATAATTTATAAAAAATTACTCTGCGCCTAATTATATATAACTATAAACATGGGTGCTTTATCCCTCCTTTATGATAGATCTAAGCTATACCGAATTCGCCCGACAAAGTATTGATTGGTGCAGTGGAATCGAACAAATGGAGAATAGCCTGCCTTTTTTGAATTGAGGAACGAATAGCCTTGCTCAGCGAATGGGAAAATAGCATTACTCAATAGCTGGGTGGTGATTTCATGTATATCGCCTAAGGATACGTCTCATCTTCGTCTACGAATGGTATTTTCAAATGGGAAAGAATAGTTTAGTAAACTAACTAGTATGCTCCGATGTCTCTATCGTTCTCTCTAGCTAACCATTGGTTTGGCTTCACTCTCAACGGTGCCAACTCAAAAAGGTATCCACATCTTCGACTTTCTCCAAGAGATTTTGAAAAATTGATTACATTTTACTGTTTTTGTTTCTATTCATGAAAGAGTAGTCATTTGTTCTCTGTGCTGTATCAGGGAGCGCTTGTGGATATGGTGATCTATACAGCACTGGCTATGGCACTAATACTGCAGCTCTGAGCACCGCTCTGTTTGCCTTCTACAACGTTTCCCCTTCGAATTGGCAATTCGGACAGACTTTTGCAACCTCGCAGCAGTTCAATTTATTTCGCAATCCTATGTTCTATTTCACTATATTTCGTATTTGTTTTATGACCAGTACCAGAATTCTATATAAGTTATCGTAGATCAGTACCAAAACTTCTGAAAATAACTCTGAATACATTCCTTGTGCTTGAATGGCGGCAGCAGAGGCGAGCTTGATCATGAATCTTCGTTGCAGCAGCCCGCTGTTCCACCTATTGCAGTTGTCACCGCCTCAGCCAAAAGTCAGTGACTGAACAATCAAACCATGCAGACTACAACTTTGTATAATTTGGTTATGGCCCTTGTCATCCCTCTATAAAGAGTGCGATATATTCTATAGATAGATAAATATCCATGTTGCTAATATTCTTCTTCTCGGCTCTGTGAGCCGAACCGTGTCCCAATGCTCTGTAGATTCGTAAATGGTACTGCCCATTTTTAAAGCTTGGATAATAAATGCATGGTTCAGTTGAAAACAGAGTGATGAATTTCAAGGATGGTATTCGACCTTTTCTCTGTCTATTGTAAATTGACATTTTGCATCGATTGCTGTAGTGTTGGAGATTTGTCCTGAAACAGTTGGCAACCGTACGGAAGAGAACAAAGGGTAATGGTTCAGATGATCTTGGTCCTCCAACGCGGAGGATGAACTCCGTTCTAGACCTGTTTGTTCTCATGCCTTCGCAAGAAAACGACCTCAGTGGCAGGGAATCTGGCCATGGTTTTCTTCGGGATCATGTAATTTGCTGATGGGCTGGGGCAGGGACTAGCTGCCCCGCAGCCCGTCTTGTTTAAATAGAGAATAACAATTCCATGTCTAGCTATTTAGTTAAGAAAAAATTAAGGGGATATGGGATAATCTATGAGTAAAAATAAGAGAACGAGTTCATAAGAGGTGAGTCGTCTCGATTTTGCAGTTTAAATAGAAGACTTATTTGTGTATGGAATGATACATGGATGCATGTACAATATGCAATTAATAGCTAAAATTATTAGGTTTGGCAGGAGATGGAAAAATGGCATGAGTTCTAAATGTTATATCAGAAAGGGGGATCAAGTTTGAGCCTGAGACTTTTTGCACTCTAATGTTGGAAGGATTTCGTTATGTTCAAATTTTTTTTAATTGATATGATGGGTTTTGTTTAGTTTGAAAAACATGCTACTACCATGAAGGTGAAGGTGGGTATCTTTAGCACTCTAGAGGAGCAAAAGATTCTCCACACTACATTTTGTACTCTTTTTGAAAAAGCATTATTATTTGAGTATTCCTAAAACGAGGATAAAAAATAATCGCTTCTAGACTTAGGCTCGTTCTATCCCATAATATATCAAAAGAGAAGTTTGCATTTCTAAAACGTAGGGACATACATGTATAATAGGAACGTTTTCACAGTAAAAATACTAATAAATCAAAAGGTACGATGCTTAATATAAACTTGTCAAAGGCATATGATAGGGTTAACTAGATCTACCTTAGATTGCTCATGACCCAATTGGGATTTGAGGTAAGATTTATTAATTGGCTCATGTGTTGTATTACCATTGTATCATTTGAAGTGCTCATAAATGGGTCTTTCTTTGTCTTTTTTCATGTTGAACACGAATATAGATAATTTTAGGGGCTAATATTTGTGGCTGGGCTAATTTTCCATATTTTTTCCATAAAAAAGATTCGCTAATTTCCTATTTTTCTAAAAAATATTATCCCAAATTTTATAGTATTAAATTATTTTAACTTAGCTATCGTCACAATTTTTTATAGATACTATATACAATTATGTAGAAATTCAAATATTATTACAAATATTTCACCAAAAATTTTGCATGTTGCATATTAGGGACTAGCATGATTTGCCAAGCTTTCTAAACTTTAAGATAAATTTCCATCCTTAAATTTTTTCATGAACATGAAATTCATCATAGTTTTTCATTCTCACCTTTATTGTTCCTTTTCGTGGTTGAAGGATTGACCAAGTTGTTATCTAAAGAAAAAATGAGCGATGAGCTAAAGGGTGATTTTATGGCCAGTAATTTGGCAATAACACATCTATTGTTTGTAGACAATATCCTTCTATTATGTGACAGGTCTAGAAGAGATTTGATATCAATTAAATTAGATCTATCTCTATTTTTAAAGGCAAAAAGCATGGTGATCAACTTGCAAAAATCTACTTTATCTCAAGTGGGAATATTGAAAGATGAGTCTACAAACACTCTAAATAATTTTCCTCTTCTTACAAATAATTTTGATGAAGGTATAAAATGCTTATGTTTTCACTTAAAGCCTAACGATTACAAAAAGGATGATTTATTGTGGTTAATCGCAAAGATAGAAAAGAGACCAAAGCTATGGAGTTTTAGACAAATTTCAAGGGAAGGTAGGTTGGTGCTCATAAAATCTTTTTTGGAAGTCATCCTAGTGTTTTGGATTGCGTTTTCTTGGATTCCTAAAGGGATATTGAATTATGCCTATGTGATCTGTTGTAGATTCCTGTGGATAGGATCAAAAGATGGTTTATTGTTTTCTTGTGTTAGATGGGAAAAAATTACTCTACCTAAGAAGTGGGGATTATGGGGCCTAAAAAATTTATTTTATTTTTCTAAGGCCCTCAAAAGGAAAGTTGGATGGAATTAGTTGTCAACTAAAAGCCTATGGATAGAAGTAACTTGTAGGAATTATATAATACCTATTTCTATTAAGGAATGGATTAGGATCCCTAACAATTTTAGGAGAAATTTTTATCTGATAGGGAAATCTAGTTTATCTTCATTCAACATGATAGAAAAAGGGTTGGCTCAAAATATTGGTTCGAGTGAACAAATTTACATAGGGACCGATATGTGGGTAGAATGTAGTGAAAATATTTGTGTTCCACAATAGTTGGTGGATCTTCTAATTTCTCAAAGGAGGTATACACTGAACCAAGAGCTTGATCTATAAAGATATTCCATATGGCAATATGGATGGGCAAATGTATTTCAATTAAATCTTCCAGAAGAATGGCATAAACAATTGAAAATTTTCACAACTATGTAACACCCTCCTCCCACATTTACCCAAGCTGACAGGTCCACTAGGGTAAACATGTGATGAAGACTTATGATGACATGATTCAAACTCCTAGATCATCTTCAGGAAGTGGAACTGACAAACCAACACTTTAAGGACCTCCCTCAAGAGCTACAAAACCTTCATGAGCAAACCAACCGCTCCAGGTGTCCAACCCCTGAGAGAAATTTCTTCTTGAATGAACTAGACCCCTTGTTGCTCCCATGACAAGCCTTCCATGCAACTGAGACCCTCAAGTCACTCCCATAAAATGGTCGCCAAGAGACTGGCCTTCAATTTTTTGCCAGAGACCCCAGATTCTAAGCCACTTTTCTAGTGCCAAGACTCATGCCTCTATCTAAAACTTGATGAAACTCTAAGAAATGATAACTAACAAGATGAAAAGGTCCCTAATGCAAAATTTTAAAAAGGACTTGACCTAACAAGCCCTAGCCATGACAAACATTCCATGAAACGTGTCATGAAAATGTAATCTATAGGTCATATAATCACATTTGAGCATGGGGACTTAATACTTACTTGAGAATCGTCAAGAAGGTTTGATGCCCTCTCATAATAGATGAAATATCATCTATTAGGTAATACATTGATTAACATTTCATTTACTAAACAAAACATGATGAGAGCTATAATTCAAGTCTGTCACAAACCGTGCTTATAACCAATAGATCAACAATGATAGAAAAACTATTATCATCACATAATAACAAGCACATTTACATGTAATACACAAGAGGAAAAGTACTCTTATTAACATATACACAATGAAACTGGGTTAGGGACTTCCACGTACCAACTGGCCATAGATTGGGCTAAAGCAAATCTTTCTTTCAACCAATCACCGTCGTGTCATATTCCAAGCATGAATTTGGGCTCACAACATAACCAATGAAGGCTTCCTTTGTCTTTAATGTGTATCCTGCCAAGGGATTCCTAGGCCTAAATAATAAACATACACTATAGTATTTCCCACAATTTTGCAATAGACCAGTCAAGAAATTGCTATTCCCTAAACAAGCATGGATGCCCACATATATCTCCACCTGAACTGTGAGTAATTTTTCTGTCTCCACCCTCTAATATTTATCGTTTGTTCCACCATTACCGATCAATGGATTCCTAGGCCCAACAAGGGTATTCACATCTAGGATCTACAATGTATCCCACCATTACTAGTCAAGGGATTCCTAGGCCTAACGAGGGTAGGCACAACCAGGCTTTGCAGTGTATCTCACCATTACCTATCAAGGGATACCTAAGCCTTTTTATTTTTCTTAAGACCACCCCACTCAGCTTTGAAACCATCCGGCAATCCAACTCAACTGAGTCAAAGAACCTCGTCACACCATGGTTGTTCGAAAATGCCAAGGAAAGGTTGAAACCCACTATCACACATGGAAAAACCCATGCCAATGACAATAAGAGAACAAAAAACATACATGCATGTACCATCCATTGCAAAACTAGCAAGGAAATCATACATGAAATTTGGTGCTTGCAAGTAATCCCGATGTAGCTACTTGATCCCACTCTTCCTTCCTTGATTTTTGCTTCCCTTTTCTTTGTTTTCCTTCCTTTGCTTTCCTTCGTCCAATTCTAGAGTTCTCCAAGGGTACCCTATTTGTGCAGGAGTATGTGAGAGTAGAGATAATAGAGAGAGAGAGAGCTCCAAAACTAAACTGACAATAGGTAGTGTACTGAAAAAAATTGTGAACTGATCCTCAATTTTTTTTTATCAACGAGGCCTTTATTTTGTTCATTTTCCATTATTTTCCATTATTTTCCTCCTCACATGAAACTTGTGACCTTTCACCTTTATTTTCTACTAATTTCCATTGTTTTCATAAATAAAATTCCAATTAATGCCACTTTCCTTTCTAAAGCCTTTGTCATTGCCTTCGAAATTTTTCTTCGCCATAAGAAACCAAATGAACCCCCAAAATAGGATTTTTTTCCCAAAATTTATCTTGGAATAAGTGTTCCATGACCTTGGTCTTACTTTTCCTTGATTAACTTTATTACATGGATTTTTAACCCAGGGTTGTTATAGACCCCTCCCCCTTAGGGAGACACCATCCTTGGTGTTCAATAACACCTACAACTAGAAATATTGTTGAAAAGAAAAACATACTGCCCATGGAGCTTTATAACTTAGCTTGGTGCAGTATTTATCATGATGAAATTGGTGAAAAGCAAACAAACATGACTCCATACCACTTTTTGGAGTTTTATAACACAACTCATGGTGTTGTTTACATCCATAAACATAGATACATATAAGAAAATAGCACACCAAAAAATATACCAAAATACATCATCTCAAATAGTGACTAGATAAGGATACATAGCCTGCATCTGATCAAACATTTCCCATGTAGCTTCATCAAGCCCAAAGTGCTTCCACTGCACTTCAACCTGCTCAATTGCTTGGTTATGGAGAATGAGCATCTTTCTCATCAAAATACATTGAGGTTTCTGTGGGGATTCTCCTTCTGGCACCACCTGCAATAGAGACCAATCAATAACATGATCAAGATCCTTTACATATATTTTAAGCAATGAAACATGGAAAGAATCATGGACTTTCATTGTCAGAGGCAGTGCAATTCCATAGGCCATTGGTCCAATCCTCTCAAGTATCTCGAATGGCTCACAATACTAAGGTTCCAGCTCTGCACATGACCAGATATTCAAGGATATATTCTCTAGTTCGATGTGAAAGTAAAAATATTCTTCAACCTACAACTCCTTAAACAACCTACGCTGATTTTCTTAAATTTTATGCTTGTCCTATGCTCCCTTTATATTCTTCTTGATAACCTTCATTTCCTGTTTTGTCTATGCCAACATGTTTGCTCCTATCAACACCTAGTTCACTGGATCACTCTAATTAATATCATTATTACAACTCCACCAATACAATGCCTAACACAAACTCATCCTTAGTGATTATTGATACCCATTGTGTAAGAAAACTCAACTAGTGGAAGATGCCATTGCCACTTCTATTGTTGATGCGTCACACTAATCCTCAACATGTCCTCTAGTATTTATTAACCGTCTATGTTTGTCCATATATTTGTTGATGATAAGTTGTGTTGAAGTCCAACTTTGTACCCAAACCTGCAAACAACTCTTTTTAGAATCCAGAAATGAACTTAGCATCTTTGTCTGGCACAATATACTTGAGAACACCATGTAGCCTCACTATCTCCCTGATGAATACCTATGCTACATCACTAGCTGAATACGTAGATTTCATCAGAATAAAGTGTGCTACCTTGTTCAATGTGTCCACCAAAACCATTATGGAATCATGTTGTTTAGATGTCTTCAGCAAAATTGTAATGAATTCCATTGAAATGGCCTCCCATTTCCACTCTGGAATCGGAATCAGCTGTAGTAATCCACCTGGATACTTACACTCTTCTTTTACATGTTGTCAATCCAAGCATATTTCCACAAACTCTGCCACTTTCCTCTTCATATTCAACCAATTGTAGAACTTCTCCACCGTTATCAATGTCTTTCTGATATCCTAGGTGACTTGAATATGGTTTAGCATGAAATTGTCTTGGGATAAGATTATTGAGCTCATTGTTTTCTGGCACATACATCTAGTCCTTAAATTTGATCAAACAATCTTTTGTAAGACGATAGTCCATATCTTACTGACCTATACCATGTTGTAAGATGTGTCGAAGCTCCATGTAACTATCATCATGCCTTCCTACTTCTAAGATATGATCTAGTAGATCTGTCCCATAATAACATAGTTTCCATATGATTCACCTGGACTCTTCTTCTAAGAGCATCTTCAACCATGTTTTCCTTTCCTTTAATATACCTGATCTCAAAGTCGAACACACTAATCATGGAAAACCATCTAGCTTGCTTAGAATTTTGTTTAGATTGGTAAAATAGGTATCTCAATACACTATGATCACTGATCAATACAAACCTCCTACCATGAAGATAATGCCTCGACATCTTCAACACATGGGTGATTTCTGCCAGCTCAAGATCATGTGTAAAAAAATTATGCTCATGCTCATTCAATTTCCTTGATTCATAACATACCACTTGTACCTCCTACATCAAGACTCCACCAAGTACTCTCTTGGAGGAATATGTACACACCACAAACCCTTTATTTGGATATGCTATCTTTACAACTAGAGCATTTGTCAACAACTTCTTCAACTGCTCAACACTTTCTGCACATTCCTCTGTCCATTCAAGCTTGTTCTCTTTTCTTTGCAATAATGTAATAGGATATGCAATGTATGATAAGTTCCTAATGAACCTCTTCTAGTAACCTACTAACCCCATAAATGACCTTACCTCATCCACATTGCTAGGAGTTTCTCGTTCCATGATAGGTCATATATTTTCCAAATTCATTGTGATCCCTTCATGGGAACAACATGCCCCAAGTAATGTACCTTAGTTTGAAAGAAACTGCATTTTCTAAGATTGACATACAATTGATGTTCTCTTAGAAATATCAACACTACTGCTAAGTGTTCAACATGCTCTTCCGCATTCTTAGAATATATCAATATATCATCAATCAATGCATAACCTCAGAGTACCATCCATATTATTTACAAACAGCATTGGTGTACCCCAAGGTATACACTTGGCCTAATTTATCACTTTTCAAACATTTATTTCAACTGCAACTTCAATTCTAGCCACTCAAGTGTGCTCATCGTTTATGGTGCCTTTGATGCTAGAGCTACCTCTAGTACCAACTCAATCAAAAAGTCCACTTCTCTATGAGGTAGAAACTTTGAAATCTCTATGGGGAACACATCCTTAAATTGTTGTAAAACTGAGTACCTACTTAAAACATCTACATTCTGAAGAAGCTTACCTTTAACACAAGAAATATGCACTACAAATAATACACACCCTTTCCCGCGACTACACTTTTCCTTCATAGTTGTCACCATTCTAACCGATGTTGCATTATTCTTACCCTACAATATTCTATGTTCTCCAATTTCATCCACACACTCAATAGCATTGTCATAAAAATCCACCTTTGTCCTACGAAGATATAGCCAATCCATACCCAAAAGCATACTATATGATGCCAAGGGAAGTACATTCAAATGCACTAATGTAAGCATACCATTTAACTCAAATGCATGAGATATTACACAAAGATGCGATTTTTTCTTTGTACCTATAGCCAACTACACTAACCAAGATTTTTCATGCACTTATTTATTGAAACCAAATTTATCCACTAGGTGAGGAATAACATAAATATAATTAGATCTAGGGTCAATCAAAATAGAAACAACTTCATCACAAACCTTACCATGCATCTCAATAATAGATCTTCCTGCCTGCTTCCCCAAACTATCTCCTCTTCTTGTGCACTTTAAATATGAGGCCTATGTCACTAATACTACATGAAATCTCTCTTGAGATTCTCCTTGCTACATATCGAACACTGCAACTATCCCTTACCATCACCTTTATTTTTCTTCCCCCTTGACTCGGACCCATGTCCCTATCTAGCTACATTGAACTTCTTGTAAGGAACAACATTCTCTTTTTTACCTGCATCCGAGGGTCTTGTTCACTTTATATTGCATTTACCTTTAGATTTTCCTTTATCTTTCCAACCTTGATATTTTGTCTTACACTTTGATTGCTCATAGCAATGATTCAACTTCCCAGTGACTTCTTCAAGTGACCAAGTCTGGTCATACTCAAAATAATCTTCAAATTCTAATGTTAATCCACTAACAAACCTTTGAACTTTGGCTTTATCATCTTTAGTATATGGGAAATACCTCAAAAACTCTAGGAACTTGGTCGTATACTTCTCATTTCTCATCAGTCCCATCTTCACCTCATAGAAATCCTTAACTTTATTGTCATAGTACCTTTATGGAAA